>AYEL01080219.1:0-58521 GCA_000484575.1 Olivierus martensii
AAACAAGTTAATTTCCTTGTAAGAGTAAACCTCTTTGTTTTCTTTTTTTGAAAGGAAATTTATCAAATTATATGCATATATTTTATCATCTCTTTTTTAAATGAATATATTTAAGTACACTTTGACAGCTACGGAAGACGAAATCTGGCAGCCAATAAGAGAGAGTTTGGAGAAAACATGGCGGTCGGGATCGAAATGTAAACAAAGCGATTCGTTTAGGCGCTCGGCTATCATAATAAAAACATTAAACAATATTGTGATAAATTTAAAGCATACAGGGAAGAAATTTGTCCTAAAGGTTCAGATTTTAAATATAATTAGGACTACGGCCTTCTTTACAATATCAGAGTCCCTAGAATCAGCTGTTTGCATTAGCCGGTGGCCAAATAGCTACCACCTGTTTGTAAGTGGTAGCCAAAATGGAAATTCTGGTAGCAATTGGCTACTTGGCTACCGGGTTTGTCGAGCCCTGTTGCTGATTTTTTCCAAAAACTCTTCACATCCTTTGTGTTGATGACCACTATTCCCCTTAATTTTTGCCTTAACATTAGCAACTTTTCCTCTGTCATAACAGTGTTTAGCTAGTTGCCATATCCTAGAAACGGTTTTGGCTGACACATTGTGTTTTATACTGATAATGACTATAATACCATGCTTAGGTCTTTCATTTTTAGTTTCTTAATAGCTTCTGTAGATTTGCATTTCTCTCTTCCGACATCAAATTGCATTTCTTCCCTCCTAGCTCTAGAAAAATATGAAAAATAACTCAACATAATATGTCGAGTTATTTTCTTTCTATATTAGACTTCTTTGTTTTCTATAATTGTCAATTACACAATATTTTTATTTTTTGTGAATATTGTATTTGGTGCAAGTTTAGTCCAGATGAACCATTTATTACAAAACAAAATTGTTCATTATGGTTATAATTAAGTTCACCCATTGATTAATGGACTTTCAAGCCAATGAGTTAATATATAATATTTATCAAAAAAATTGAGTACTTGAGCTTTCCTGAATTTTTTCTTAATATCAGCTCATCAATTCAAATTTTTGAAAACATTCATATTAGCGACTATAATATGAAATACTGACATAATAATGACACTGCATATGTGATGAAGTCATCTTTTTGATCATCTGAGTCTCTAGAATTATTATTTTAAAATCTTAATGATATTTCAAACTTTAATCTTCCCCAATACTTGAAATTCAGTAACATCTAAATTTGATCAGAATTCTGAAAGATTAAACAGATTTTCATTATAACTGAAATAGTTCAACTTAAATTGATTTTAGCCTCATTTGGTAATGTAATCCCATTTTAGACATGTTGCTGAATTTTCAATATCCTATGCGATTTTGAATGCATATATTAGGCAGGTCAGCTACATAACTTGTGAATCTCATATGGCTGCAGCTGCAGTGCATGTTGTACTATACCTGCAGGCACATTTTATCCACTCTTATGTAGACTACATAACATGAGAGCCACAAGAGTCTGTCTATTACATTAACATTTTTAACAATCATGTATTTTATACAATTTAACTACTGTCATAATTCATAAACAGATATTATAGTAATATAATCACACTTTAATGTACTATTAGCAGTAGAGACATCTTAACTTAAAACTCTTTTAATTATAACAAACGTTTTCGACTAATTACAGTCCTCTTCAGGTTAATACACACTCTTACCAAAACATAAACATATTAGTCGAAAACGTTTGTTATAATTAAAAGAGTTTTAAGTTAAGATGTCTCTACTGCTAATAGTACATTAAAGT
The DNA here is from genome assembly GCA_000484575.1 of Olivierus martensii. Lineage (NCBI taxonomy): Eukaryota > Metazoa > Arthropoda > Arachnida > Scorpiones > Buthidae > Olivierus > Olivierus martensii. The sequence continues at coordinate 1,793 of AYEL01080219.1, forward strand.
GTGATTATATTTGTATAAGAGTATAAGCAGTTAAATATTTAGATATTATAGTAACTCTTATTAATTCAGAAAATAAATTAATTTAATTTTTTATATTTTATTTACTTTTAGAATGTAGCTAAATTTTTTGAAATTTTATTCTCTATAAAATAAAGCTATTACTGTAAAGTATAAGCAATTTTGAGTACAACTGGATTCTCTCAACACTACTTTATCCTTTAAGCAGTTCTTTCAATATTCTGTAGTCCTTTAAATGATCCTTTTCAAAAACTAAGTTTGAGACCCTTGCTATAAGTAGACTTCATTATCTTTTATTATTATAAATTTTCTTCTGTTTGTTTTTTAATATATTACATTAAACAAATCTGATCAGAATATAAAAACTTTTATTTAAAAATGTTATATTTTTCAGCTTATAAGTACCTTTAAAAATCTGATTTGTGTCTTATAAGCTGAAGGTGATATTCCAACATAATATACAAAAACTGAGAAGTTGATAAGTGATAGAATGTTAATGAATAGTTTACATTGGTAGAATGAACATTATAATGGATTGTCAGTATATTTTTCAGTAATTACAGGCTACTATTGGAATAAAAATGAATTCCAGTTATACATTTAAGCCTGATTAGTGATTATGGTTGTTGTTGAGGATAAAGATGATAATGTTAGTAATGAATCTGAAGTTGAAAGTACTAAGATAATAAAAATAATAATCCTATACTTTTCTTTAACCTGGATTTTGAGGATTTATTTTATTGAATTTTAAATTTTCATATTATTAACAATAATTTTTTTTCTTAAATTTATCATTCCAAAATTAGGATGTTTTTTATGCTATATCATATTATAAGCTGACAAATATGGTAAATGTTTTCCAAAATATAAATTATTTTTATGATAAATTTATTTAAATAAATAAAGATACAAATCAGATAGAAAGCTAAAATTTATATATTGTGTTATAATTGAGAAGTCACTTAAGAAATTATAATTATTAAAAAATTTCATTATTTTCTTAAAATTTAATGAATTTATTTATAAAATAGCTAATAGGCTCAATGCTGCCTTAGAATTATTTAAATGCAATTAATTTATACATAACCCCCATATAAAAAATAATAACCTAAGTATAATCCCTGTAAAACTTGTAGGAAAAATGAAAGGAAACATATGTTATCAATACTTTAATGTTTAGCATCATCTAATGATACTTATTTTAGAAGAAAACAGAATTTGGGCTCTTTAGGATCATTTAAATAGGTCAAATGAAAAACAATTGCCTTTCTCTGTGTCTAAGACAGAATTCACTCATGTCATAAGAGTCTTACATTGTTTCATCTATCCATCATAAGAAATGATTGAAGCATGCCCTATTTTTTCTGCTAGTATCTGTAGCACTTTCCTTCTTTTCTCACGAAAGAGAAGAAAAGTTCTGCAGGTCACTAGCAGAAAAAAAATCTATACTCTTTTCTTTTCATTTTTCATTCCTCAAATGATTAATTACAGAGTATATATCCTTTTTCTCCTTCAATGAATATAAACCTATATTGATACAGAACAATATTCTGTTTCATTAATCCTAAATATATTTTTTTACATTTTCAAATGAAAAGCATACACACCCATACCTATATTTTTAAGTCATATTTATTTTATTTTGTTTCAGAATACATAAGAATTATGAAACAAATGTTTATTAATTAGAATATAATAGTAAACAAAGTGAAAAAATTTGATATATCAAATTGGAATTCACAATAATTACTTCTCTAAGCATTTTTTCCTTTTAAGAAAGAGCAAAAACTAACTAAACAAAAATGAAAGAAATAATTTTGTTTACTTTTGATTTAATCAATCAAAAGTAAATAAATTATCAAATTAAGGAACAATTAATTCTTAAACAGCATTGAAACTTATGAAATATTCTGGAAACAGTTATTCCCAACTGACTTATCAGAAATAACTTAAAAGTTGATGCATCTTAGAAAACATTAAAATTGTTACAAAATCAATATTCCATTTTGTCTTTACATATAAAAATTAAAATATTAAATAGCTGATATAATTTTTAAAAATGGAATAAAATTAACAAGCATGAATAAAAATATTCTATTATTAAAATGTACAGGCAGTCCCCAAGTTATCTAGGTGAATTGTTCAATGAACCCTATAGAAGTCAAAACATACATATATTGGACTAGTAAGTCATAATGATATAACATTAAAAATAGTTTTATTAAAGAATAACCACATAAGTCATTTAATGAAGCAATTGCTTAGTATCTTGGAGGATTTGTATTCAATTCAAAGTTCCACACCTCAGTTTTACTGGAGTGTGTCTGGGTTTGAGCAATACCACCTAGATAACAAGGCTTCGGCGCTGAGGTAATGTCATCACAAGCAGGCAATGTGTGGAACTGAAATATGTTTAAAACAGTACTGTATATTCATACTGTCATTGAAAAAAATTTTTTATTTTTAAAGGATACTTTTACAGAATATTTTTACTATTATATGCCAAAATAATATAACTTTTTATTATTTTTATTAAGCATTTTAACTTATTATTTGGTAGAACTACAATATGAAATATAATTATTATAACAACTTACAATTTATCAATAGTTTATATATTTTTTTTTAACACAAATTTCTAGTATTTTTTCCATTCAATAAGAATTTCAATTGATTTTTGAATTAAATGTTATGAGCTTGAACAGAAATAAAAACACGATATTCCAAAAATGTATTAAAATAAATCATGATTTTATTTATTTTGCAAAATTACATTACAATTATTACATTAATAACAATACAATACAATAAACTTGATTATATTATAAAAGAATCAATTATAAAGATAAAATATAAGATATAATTAACTTATTTTATAAAAGTTTGAAGTTTTCTTTTTTTTCACGTGACTCTGAAAATCATTTTTTCTTTTACAGTAATTTAAAAGTATATTGGTTGATGTCTGTAGAAGATAAGTTGTAATCATATCCAAAGAATGACCCTCTTCACAATAGTCATCATTTAAAAATTCATGTTTAGACATTATATTAAGGATTAAATTCATGGCAACATATTTTTGATTTTTTAATTTCAAAAACTTATTTTTATTATTTTCCTATATCAGTTTTTCTACAATAATATAGTTATAAGCAATAGCATTAATTGTATAAGGATCAGGATATAACAAACTACCTCTTTCAAATTTCAAAAGTATGTAATTTGAATCAGTAACTAATAATTTGGAGCATGAGTTGCACTTTATTTTTTATTTTTTAGCTGTACAAACACAGTAACCTAATATGTAGACTATTACAGGAATATATGATTTAATATTTTTGATATCATCATCAATAATGTCAATCCCAAAAATATTTTCAAAATTTTCTAAAGCATTATAAATTTCATTTTCATTATCAATATATGATATATTCATCTTAGAATAAACATTAGAGTTTAATGTTAACGGTAAGTAATTCTGCAGTTTTAATTTTGATTCTGCTTCATGTAATTGGCGTATTGAAATAAGATATTGTGATCCAGCTAACATTCTATATTTGCCAAAATGATCTTCCAATGCATCTATCTGAAATTTACTAGGGAGAAAATATTTTAATTTAAGTTCTTCAATGCAATATTTAGCAAGTTCAATTAAACCATATGTTGTATGGGACAAAGCCAAATGTGTTTCCTTACTTAATGTACCTGTTGTGCACTTTTTTTGCTTTCCATGTGTCTATTCATAATAAAAATTTATTCAAAAATGATGTATTTTCACCAGTCATAGTTAAAATTGGTTTTTTAAATTCATTATTTAAATGTAGTCCCTTCAATGGTATTTTGACATTTACAATACTCCACCAACAATATATCAAATGAATGAAATCAGCTGTTGATTTATAATTTAAAAGATTATGCTCTCTTCCAATTTTTTTGAAGACCTTTAATAACAAACTCATTAAATATATTTAATGCCAGTTTAACATTCTGCCCCTCCAAATTAATTGGGTTAAGTGTTTTTAAATTAAGTGTGTATGCATATTTAATAATATTTTTACATTCTATATCATATAGTTTTTGTAAAGTAGAAAATGATGCAACTGGAAGAGGAAATTTATCAAATTCATTGAAACTGGAATAACAGAATGCATGATCACTATTTCTTTGGTTAAGCCAGTTATTCCTGATACATTTCAAAATATGAATAGAATCTAAAAAGAAAAACAGTGGTCTGTTTGGATTAAAAGGATGGAAATATATAATTTCAAGGTTTGGTGGCAATGTAAAAAAAATACTATTGCTTTTCTGTTTATGGCATTGTTGTCACTAATTATTGAAATTACCTTAAAACCAATTTTTCTAAACCAGAAACTAATTTTTTAATTAAAGAATACAATTCTTTTGCAGTAATGTTTCTCATTATCCTCCAGTAATTTCAAAAGTTGTGGGAATGAAGAAAATTCATTCTTGCTATCATTAAGTTCTTTTGATTTTAAACTTGCAGCAATTGCTAGTTCGAAATTCTGATTTTCTAGCCTTTCTCATTTAGCATCAGGACTTTCTCTGAGGCAGGTAGCAGAAGTCGTATAACTAGGACAATTGGGAAATTTTGAAGGAATTGCACCATCTCTTTTCTTGGGCTACACAAATTTAGTATTATTTTCTTACCAATTTTTTCATAATACTATTCTGTTTTTAATATAATCATCTACAATCAATTCACATATCTGAAATCATTTTAATATTTTAATATCCCTATTAGATTATTGAATAATTATATCTGTTAATTGTTTTAAAAGGAATTTAGAATTATACTAATGTTCTTTAACACAATAAAATTCAAATTACATTATTTATAATCTTACATAATCTTAATAAAAATGATTAAAATTACTGTATATTTATTTTAGAAGTTAGAAAAAAAAACAGTAATTCTTCAGAAAGACTTACTTTATGCTATCTAAGAAATAATATTTTTATATTTTTAAGATAATTTTATATAATATTAATTAAGCAACATATGCTCATTTTAAAAGTAGTTAGGCTTAAGTTTGAACTTACTTTAGAATATACTGTAGGAATAAAATCCTTTCTATGAATTGCTCAAATCCATTTTTCATGAAGGTTTACATCATTCAGAAAAGAAAACAATTGTACCTTTCTAGTATTGGGATAATTTCCCTTACACATTGGCGCACAACATTTATATACCATATTTTCTAACATTTGAAATTGGCAGTTTCAAGTACTCTTGAGACAAATATGTCTGCTTTGGATGACGTCAGTAGAAGCTGATGATGCAGTGCTGAGGCCTTGTTATGTAGGTGGTGTTGGTTTGAGCCTGGTCATTATCTAAAAATGATCCTTTGTAACTACAGATCCATGTATGTTGGGAATTGCCTGTTTTTGTTAAATTGAAACTTTGAATTAATTTTGTATTTAAATTATATAGAAATTCAATATTTTACTAAGTTCAATTTTAATTTTTAATTAATTAAATTAATTTAACTATAAAATGTACTGAAACAAGCCTTATCAGCAGATAAATATTTTCATTAATCAACAGTTATTGAGTGTTTGTTGTTGTTATTTAATATTTAATGCTGAGGACTAAGTTTTAGAATTTACTAAAACTAATTATGTTTATTATATAATTAATAGAAATTATTTAAGTTAAATTTTTAATTTTTATTATAAGTAATGAAATTTATTTAAAATTAAGTACGAAATTAATTTATTTGTATATAATTCATACAGTACTACCGATGTGAATTTCAGTGAAATACAAAAATGTGTGGACAGATTGCATACACAATTGCAAAAAGGCAATGTTGGAAGTGTTGTTTACTTAGACTCTTTAAGAAGTAATACAGCAAAATTATTAATTATTATTAGTGGACAAGGTGAGTGAAAATTTTTCTTCTTATACAGATTTTCAATACTGAGATTCTGATGTATTTGGAGATTCTTGAATCCAGGATTGAATGACTTGTAATCCTAAGATTTTATAGTTATTTATACTGACAACCATTTGAGATGACATAAATCAAGACCAATTTTCTGATAAACACAATGTTAAAATGGAATAACTAGTTCTAAATCAAAAATTTTGAACAAAAAAAGAAGATACGTATTCTATACTTATGAAAAATTTACAAAAAATATGAAATCTAATAAATCAAATGGCAATTTAAGGAGAAAAGGACATTCTTCAACTGTAGCCAGAATATATAGTCTTTAATATCCAATAATAGAAATTGTGATAAACAAATCTTTGATCATTGCTTAAGAAAATCTAACAATAGTATGATAGATAGATATCTCTTCTCTTTTAGAATTTCCTAAAATGAAGCAGGCATTCATATTCCTTTCCTTATTGTTATTGCTCATTGCTCATTTGAATCAGTGTCCTAAAGAATCTTGATGCTACTTCAATGTATACAGATCCCTTCAATTTTCAAATCTTTATGATCTGATCTGCAGACTCAGGTTAAAATTAGATCCTTCAAGCATGCTTTGCTTTCAAATTTCAATAAGATTGTCAAATTTCAGCTTCTCATTATGGGAGTATAGCACACTGAAAACATTTTCAAAATCAATTTCCAAATCAAATATGTTGCTAATAGAAATATCCAGGAATTGCCAGTCCAAAAGCCAATTCTTTGTTGCATAGCAACAGAATTGACTTTTGGACTGGAATTTGAGCCCTACATATCAATGAAGAAAAGAGAAACTTTCTTTGGATACACTTCATTATTTTATCAGCAACTTTTTGTCCATGCTTGTCCTAAGTCACTTGCACCTATGTCGAGATCTCTCATTCTTATTTTATATTGCTTTCTTATCAAAGATAACTGTATGGTTGCATATATCTGTAATAAGGTTGATTATGAAGTCAAGAATGGGATTCAATGAATTAGGTCCAGATTGTTTTGAAAAATTCTGGAGGATTCATGATCTAGAACAGATCATGAATCATCCAGGATGAAGTGCAACATGCTTCCATGCAACTGACCATTCTTATTATAAATTGATAGATATAGTTTGGCTTTCTAATAGATTCAGGATCAAATCCATGTCATAAATTAATGGATTGAATTAGATTGGTATAATTTGGGGACAAGACAACTTATATGTATATGAGATACAAATTATTTACAATTAAGATAACAATTTATTGAATACATAAGAACAATATAAAAGAATATAAGATGAATTTTCTTAGTTTGATTAATAAATTTGGTCTTGGAAAATGACATAAATATGAAATAAAATAACTTGAAGATAGGATTTCTGTATTATCATGTCATTATAATGTTACATATCTTTGTTATTGTATATCACATCTATTATTTTATGACATTGCAAAATTGCCATTGTTATGCCATTATGTTGAATGTTTGTTTCAATTTCTATATTATCATCTCTCAAAGCATATGACTCACTTACAATTTTACATTTAATCTTAATAATAATAATAATAATAATAATAATAATAGAGAGTTCTTCCATAAAAAAACAACATACATCACAACTACACAAAGCTGTTATCTTGGCAGATAGAAACATGACACCACTAAATCTTCAGAACAACACTCCATGCCAAATAGACAACACTGCACACATACAAGAAAAGAAAACATCCTGGTGTAAAAAGGAACTCCATGGCAGACATCCACATGACTTACAGAAACACTTCATTGACGCCAAAGCGTCAAACAGCTGGTTAGTCAGGGGGGATCTATTTACTGAAACAGAAGGGTTTATAATAGCTATACAAGACCAGGTAATAAACACGAAAAACTACAGAAAATACATACTGAAAGACAGCACATTAACAAATGACACAAGTGTTTCTGTAAGTCAGGAAATGCCACATAGCACCCGAAACGATTCAACACATTACATCTGGTTGCAAGCTACTTGCACAAACAGATTACCTGCACAGACACAACCAAGTAGCAAACATAATACACCAAAAGCTTGCAACCAAACACAAATTAATGAACACACTCACACCATACTACAATTACATACCAGACACAATCCTAGAAAACTCAACACTCAAGATGTATTGCGACAGAACGATCCTAACACAAAATCATACACCACAACAGACCAGACATCACTCTCATAGACAAGCAAAACAAAGTTTGACCTTGGCTAATCAAATTAAATTTCTTTCAAAATTTTATTTGATATTATATGAAACAAATGACAACATCAAATAAAATTTTGAAAAAATACTTACTTTTACAGATGTCACAACAAAACAAATATTTATCTGTTTTGTTGTGACACCTGTAAAAAGTATCTAACTCTGATTAAGTTTGACTATATTTGGCATTTCAATTCCTATAGCCAATGGCATGGACATACTTTCAAATTTTCGAAACTCTATTATTATTTTATGATAACTTTGGTTCTGCAAACAATGTACACTCTTTTAGTTTAAATATATCATGAAAATAGGTATTTTCAATGACTAAAGAATTTGATAGCATCATACTAAGTATAAATTAAATTATAAAATTTATTGGTGTCTGAATTATTCAATATTGGATTAGAATTCATACAAAACATATTGAACAGCCTAATTATTTAAGTTGTAAGAGCTGTTCCAAGTTGAATAATAGAACTATAGCTAGTAAACTTTGGATTTATTTATGCCAAGTTTACTAGCTATAGTTCTTAAAAGATTATTTGAGACAAGCAAATAAAAAAATAAATATTAGAATTTATTTATATAGTTTTATTTTCTTGCTTTTCTTTTTAAAAATATTGTATTAGTCTAAATCAGTGGTTTCCAAACTTTATGTTTACACACCCCTTTTTCCATAAAAATTTGTAGAACCCCTCAGTTTCATAATAGTCTAATTTTATAAATACTTTCTACTTACAATTTAATACTAACAACAAATTGCAGCAAATCGTTACTTCCCTTAACTTCCCTAGAGAGCGTCATATGTATATGACATCATATTTGTTTAATACGCTTGCGCAGAACACGAACATCCGGATCCGTTAAGCTATCCGTGTTGAATCAGCTAACTTCAAATGATATCACAGTAATCAGCCAATAGCTAAACAATGTCGTTTATTTACGTCGCGTCGTACGCTTTCGATCTGAACATCAGTACGGACTTTCGTGCGCGACGTATTTACGTCAGCGTACTGACGTCGCGTTTTACGCCTGTGAGACCCAGCCTTAATAGACAGCTTTAGCAAGGCGTTGATGCGAACGTGAACGCAAAGAATAACGTCATTGAGTTCACGTTCCATGCGTGCGTTTGTAGAAGAAATCTGCTGCAGCAAATCGTTACTTCCCTTAACTTCCCTAGAGAGCGTCATATGTATATGACATCATATTTGTTTAATACGCTTGCGCAGAACACGAACATCCGGATCCATGGCAGGTTGATTCGTTTTCTCTGTTTTATCAAAATCACTTCGATAGAATTGATTGATTCGAATTAAAAAAAAATATTTAGATTAAATAAAAATGAAATAAAGGTTTTCCATTCAGTGTAAAGTATCCAGAAATCATGCCTAAAAATATGGTATAAAAGTAAGTCTCCAAGTTATGATTTTTAACGTTTTTAACATAAAATTTAATTATTATATCATAGATACAAGTCTAAGGAACGTGCATTACAAAATTTAATTATCATATCATAGATACAAATCTAAGGAACGTGCATACTAAAAGATATGGCATATATTTAGTCGTTTAGTCACTATAAACATAAGTAATCTGCAACGTGAACCTTCCTGCCTAAGCGTCGAATTTCCCATTTTCGACGTGTAGAACGCAAACGAATGGCGTCAATATAGAACCTTTTCTTAACTCACGGTAAGACGTGAAGAATTTTCTAGCGACGATTCGAATTGACGCCATGATTTCGTCATTCCAGCGATCTACGTCATTCTTGTTATACACGTTCATGTTGATGAAGCTGTCTATTTAGAACACAACTCCGCTGGAAGAATTAGAAATAAATATGGAATAGCCTGAACATTCAAGAGCCGCTGCTTTCTGATTGGATTCCGTTCTCGAAACATATGGTCTTCCTTTAGATGAAAACATCAGCCTATATCGTCTACATGACCAATCCAAGTAGCTAAAGCGAGAAGCATAGAAAAAATTTCCGACGTGATTATGATCAATGAATCTCAATCCGAAGAAAAATTCGATCAAATAAATACGCCGAGTAAATAGAAAGCGAAGAGAGCCGAATCATTCGAAGAATGTTACCAGCGCTTGGAAAAACAACGACGTCGAACATCACAGAGAATCACTCAGCTCCCTTTTACCGAGCGAAATTCGTCTTCCAGTTAGTGCTTTATAATGTAGCCATTCGTTGGGCTAATCTTGTAAAATATACAAAGATCAGATAAATGCGTTTAGGAAAGACTAATATAACCTTTTAAGATAATTTATATATATTATATTAAATAAATAAAGGTCGAATTGAAAAATGAAAAAAATAATCGTAACTTTGAACATCTTTTAATTATTGTATAATATATATAATAGAAATATTTTAATCAGTCTCCAAGGAATATATAGCCTAAAGTTGATTAAGTAACTGTTTTTTCCGTTTGGTTGTAATATACTGCGTATAATACACAATATCGAAATGATATAAACTGATTGAGTGGTTAAAATGTTTACATGAAATTTATTTATATAATATTAATCAATGTTATATAAATAAATTTCATTTTATTCAAATTTAAACGACTGAACATTGCACATTATCGAATAATCAAATTTTTAATATTGTAAAAGTTTTTAAAAAATTATAAAAATGTCATTGTAAAACTTTTTAAGATTTTAAATCATCATCCCAAACAGGATCCATTGATACTACATTATTTTGATTTACAGCCGAAATTTCAATATTTTGGAACAAAGGCTGAACTTTTAAACTTTCATCATCTGTCGGAGATCCGAGTTTTAGTTCGTTAAAAGCTGAATTATAAAAACTGATACTATGCAATGTTTTAAATCGTTCTGTACAAGCTAGAATGTTTAAACTATCGGCTCCAAACATCGGATTATTTGATGTCTGCTTTAAATACTTCATTTGCATCTCCTGTAGATTATTGCAGAACTTAAGTCTTTTTCTATCAACAGTTTCAAATTCATCTTGGAACAATCGCTTTACAGGCATAATAGTCGGATTTCTCCTAAATCTTTTACAGTTCCAAAGGTCATTTATATTTTGCGAATATCGTCGGAATGATAATTCATATCCAAAATTGTGATATGCTATATTTGAATTATCCATGCATTTCCATGAAAATTCTCCTTTGGAATGAAATATCGAATCAATTGGAAAGCTTCTGAACCGTATGGGAGTGTGGAATGTCTTCCAGTTATCAGATTCGTTAACATTATAACAATTGTCACGGTTACAAATATATGACATTTTTAAAAAGTTATTTTCAAAGCTTATAGAACAAACAAAATAGAATGTAATGGTATTGTTATTCTTTTTCTAAACAGTTTTATTTAAAAAAGATAAAATAAATTAATAGATTTTTTCAAAAATAAAAGCATCCATTATGAATAAGAACAGCTGCTAAACAGATTATAATTATTTATTCATTAATATTCATATTAATTATAATCTGTGAAAGCAGTGAATTCTTACAAGTTTGAAGCATTATAATAATATTTCACATTATTTGGGTAATTTTTATAACACGAAAATTATTTGAAAATATTAATCTTGTCATTTTTTTCCAAGTACTTAACATAAAATACTTTTATCCTATCTACTTCCTTTCTCAGTTAGAAGAAACATCTTTCGATAATTTTCTCGTTAAATACAACTAATTTGATTTTCCTCCTTTCTTCTTTCCATATTAAAAACTGAATAAAATGGCTAATTTATGTATTAAATTTAAATGATTTATCCAAAACGAAATTATCTTCCTATTATTATTAGCTTACAATTCGTAATTCTTTTAATCCTCTTTTCCATTGTAATTTTTCACTTATTTTTTAATATTGTAAATATCATTAATTCTTAAATACATTTTGTGCGATTTTATTTCATTATTTTTATGAAAACATAATTTGATGAAGGCTTACTAAAATCAATAAAATTGAAATAAAAATAATAAATAAAGATTTAAAGGGATGTAAATATCAATATTTTACTAATATTTATATGTTTAATAAACATAATATTTAATGAGATGAGTGGGCTTATTTTTTAGCATTCTTGCAAATCAGCATGTCTTTGATGATATCACTACTTGCAATTCTTTTTCAATCGCTAAACCAGATCAATATTTTATCTTTAAAACAGCTAAACCAGAAAGTTTCTCGATATGTGGATATATGTATTTATAACCATTTTTCTGATTTATTTTAAAATGATTTATTTACAATTGAATTATAAATATATAGCATATTAAAACTATCACTTAGACAAAGCTTTTAGTTTCATGTGTAGAATGGAAATTGTCATAAGTCAAAATGCTTTTAAAAGAATATTAAACAAGGTATAGGCTATGTATGTTTATCTGGGCAACACTAAGAAATTTGAATATACAGGTAGGCCTTGATTAGTGCGAGTTCAAATAATGCGATATTATATACGAAGTCATATACTATATCAGTTCTCAAGAGAAATTTTTCCTTATCTAAACAAAAATTTATTATTATTTTTAAAAATTTTTATGCACTGTGGAAATAAGAAACTTATTCAAACATTCAATTTTCAATTGAAAAAAAATATTATTTTTTTTTTTTACCTATTTTAATCATTAAAAAATATGATCATCCTACTCTAAAACATATTTCTGATGACTTCATTAATTTTTTCTAAACAGTTCATTTTTATAAACACGATAAATGGGAAATTAATGTAGTTATATGTAGTTTTTCTTAAATTTCGATTCCCACTTATGCATTAAAATATTTTCTTGTGGGCACGCTAAAATCTTTTCGTCGAAGCATTTGAAGAATAGCTGCTGCATACTATATCTCTCTGCATACAAATGTGAACTCGAAACTTATCAATAAATTAATGTACTATATTATATTTCGAGTTGCGTGATGATTCTGAAAATATGAAATGTTATCTGTAACTCTTACAATTTTTAATAATATTTTTCTTTCGTGTTTATTTTCAAAAGTTTTCAACAACAGATCTATATATCTCTTTATCCATTATTAAAGAAGATCATCAAAATATGAATCAAAGATAGGCTACCTCTATCTTGAAAAAATAAATACAGTATTGCAGTATTTGTTTTCACTACTTTTTTTTTGCATTATGCATAATTTTAAAGTTTAAATTACACTTATAAATACTGTATATCGTAACATTATTTCATTTACTACATTTAATTCTTTAATTGAAAATCACAAAAATACCGTTATGCAATATATAGTATGGTATTATTTTTTACATAATTAAATAGAAATTTTGGATAATTTCAATTTTTATTAATTTGTTAGAACTATACAAAATATAGAATTTATCCTATTTATTATGTAGACAGATGAAGAACCACTTCTGCATAATAATTATTAATAATCAAAATTTTTCATTATCTAAATGTGCTTTCTAATGTTTAATTGAATCGAATTTTATTTGTAATATTGTAAATAAATGAATTTTTATAATTTTTTAAATATCATTTAAAATGCATACTGTAATCTGCATCAATATATTTTATTTAAATTAATATTTAAGTGTATTTTACATAAAAATTATTCTTAAAATTTTTCTACAAATTTTATGATGATGATTGCAGAAAGGGGCTTTAAACATCCGATCCTCAGCCTAGTGATCTATCGTGCATCCTTTATAAAATTTTATAATAATATAAACAAAAATAACTTTTATAAATAGGTAGAGCATTATAAATATTTTATATAATTAAGTAATGGCTGCATAAAACCGTGAGAAGCTGCATAATATATTAGAATTGTTTTACACTCCTTTTCTCATAATTATAACATTTGTTTTTCGATGATAATTTATAATCTAGTTATTTTGCAATTATTTTGTCGCACGTTAATTACATGAATTAGACCTAAAAAGACTCCTTTTCCGAGAAGATATGTCGAAAGATACACTTTTTATGTTATCGCATTTCTTCCAGGAAGATGAAGTAAAAAACTTTTAGAAAATTACATCTATGTTATTTATCTTTAGTACAACATATGAAATGAATAAAAGAGTAATAATAAATGTTCAATTAGACTGCACCAAACACAAACTACAAGTAAAACTACTCAAGAGTCCTTTAGCAGTTAAACTGCTAAAGGGCTGGAGTAATTTAAAAAATAATGTTTTAAAAATTAAATATTTTTAAAAATATGTTCCAAAAATATCAAACAACAAATACAATATATGGAATAAATGCCAAATATAGCAATTAATATTAACACAACAGTATTAATGTAATTTCAGTGTTCCTATAACATACAATTGCCAATTAAAAATAGGTCTCCCTGGTCTAATCAGTCATATATTCCCAAACTTCTCAAAAATTACATGTATCATTTTCTTAATAGCATTCTTATGTAACAAACATTGCTTGATTATATCATTTCTCTTTTATAAAGGCATTTTCTGATATATTATATAAATTGTGTTAAATATATATTTACATTATTATATTTGGGTAATATTAAGTATAACACTTTATTTGGCACTTATTTTGTATTGTTTAATTCAGAAAATATATATATATAATGTGAAATTTTAATTTTATAACTGCTTTTTTTATTGATTTTATAATTGTATATTGTATTAAAGATGGGCAAAATTACATGGAGTTTTTTTTGCTTAATCATAGGTTGATTCAATTAAACTAATTTTTATTTATTTATATGAATTTAATTTTATTATTTTGATATGCAGCTACCATATCTCAATTTATAAAAAGACAGAAAGCATGATGAACCTAAGATGATCTTGCAATAATATTTTAATTATAGAATCAAATGGTTTTGAATATATTCATTATATTGAATAAATAATATTATAAGCAATTTATTTATTCCACTGTTGCATTTTTATATGGCATTAATTATAGAAAATGATTTTAAATATTGTAGATACTTCTAATGATTCTCTCTCTCTCTTAATTTCGGACTGCAAATAGTGATCCATTGTTGAAAAATGTTTTTGAACAAATATAAAAGAAAACGAAAGAGCTGCAGTTAATAATGTATTTGGTATCTGCTGCACGATCAGAAAAAATCTAAACGAGGGGAAAAAATATATATTTTAAAAAATAAAAATAAAAAATGTTAGATTTCCAACACGTATCAACTTTAACATTATCACCAAGCGACCATTTCCGGGAAGTTCTACGCGATTATAATAATTGATTTTGTTTTTATTCCAACAATTTTTCAAACTGCCACCTATCGAATCGTTTATTTAAAAAAGAGTAAAAATATAATAAAAATAAAAATAAATATTTTCTCATATTATAATTTTTAAGTTAATATACATTTGTGATAATACAGATAAGCTTAATTTAATTATTGAAAATTTAATCAGTTGTCAGTAAGGTAACCATCTTGTCTACAGAACAGGATCCTTACTGATCACG
Source organism: Olivierus martensii (assembly GCA_000484575.1). Lineage (NCBI taxonomy): Eukaryota > Metazoa > Arthropoda > Arachnida > Scorpiones > Buthidae > Olivierus > Olivierus martensii. The sequence goes on from AYEL01080219.1 coordinate 17,402, forward strand.
TGCCTGGGGCGCCAACGACCCTGATTGCAATCGTGCAACGAACCAGTTGACAACGTTTGAGACAAGAAGGGTATGTTTCCTAGAAAAGCGTTTCGAGGGACAGACTTTCGTGGCGTGGAATCATGTCACGGTCACGGCCGCGTAAAGTAAAAATGACCCTTGCACGGATAGCACAATACAGTGACTTCGTGTCCAAGAGAAGGTTAAAAGCAATACCAGGAACTTAGACCAGGTGGCGAGATTTCCTAGTATTCCTAGTAGATAAAAATTGGGAAGAATAAAATTAAATAGTACTCCATTTACTTTAATCTTTTATAAAAACTCACGCTGTTCACTTAACAATCTTTCATTCAGTAAAGCGTAAAGAGTTCAATAACCTAATAATCCTGAATAATAATACTAATATAAAATTCATTAAAGAACAAATTATAATGCTTTTATTAAATTATCCAGCGTAATATATCGATGTATTTATCAAAACGATGATTTATCTGATCAAATAATCGCACCAATAGACTTCAAATACGAAATAATAATCCTCTATAATCCCTCTGAAACTGAATAAGCTGCAATATATATTATGAGGGTGTGGTCGAATGGATCTTAGTTCATTATGAATTCAGAAAGTAACTCTGACATTTTCTTCACGTCTAGAAACACAAAAGTGCGATTAAATTTATATAAACCATGAAGTGTAATTTCCTTTTATGTCTGTTAATTAATTATTAATTACTATATGCTCTCAGCATATTAATTTAAAAGCAAAAAAAGAAGAATTCTTAGATTTTTTTTCAATCACTTTACATTCACGTTGATAAATGTAGCATAAGTGGTGTTTAAAAATAAACTTAAAAATATGCGCGATCATTTATCGGGATGGAATATTTTTTGAAGGGTGATGACGTCATTAGTTCAAGAGGACGTTTTAGTCGCATTATTTCCATCTCTGCAACTAGAAGTATTTCTAAGTTACCTCGAACGAAAAATACATTTCGTGGAAAAAGCTATTTTTCTAATATTTATAAGAATGTTTTCTTTGAAAAATCAATAGGTATTTTTATTCCTAATACATTAATTTTAGTTATATTTAATCTATATTTAACATTTTAAAAAACATTTATTAGATTTTTATTTTTTTTTACTGATTAGATGAGGGAAGATGCGGTTTGCTTCATCTCTATAGGATAGAAAAATCTTGCTGCACTTTGCATAGTTTAGATAATTATAAAGCTTAATTGTTAGTTTACAGAAAAAAGCTTCCTTGCTATTAAAATTATAAAATTATTTTTAAAAAATAGGCACTAAAGCACATTTAAAAAATAAAAACAATATTAAAGCGTTTTTTTAATTAAACATTCCCGAGTCAATTAATAAATCTAACAAGTTACACATCATTAACTTAAACAATGACACGTCAAAATTTAATTACAGTGTTTTAAAAAAATGCTGACAACTTAAAAATAAAAAAAAGTTGATAAGATATTTAAATCTTAATGCAGTATTTAGAAAACAATAAAAAATAATTTTATGAGCATGTATCATCAATTATGATTTTTAAATAAATATATGCATAATTAACCATTGTTCAACCATTACCCTTGAACTAATTAACCGATGGTAATTCAAAATAGTTAAAAAAGTTTTTTTTATCATAAACTCTTTAAGCAGTTCGTCCTCGTTAACTATGAAAATTGATAGCACGTCTCAAGCATAAGCTTATTTTTGGATAGCTGCGAAAACTATGAATAAATACTTTTTTGTCACATTAATGCGATAGATTTTGTTATGAGAATTCTTCGAAAATCACCTCTGTCCAGTTAACAATTCCCCCAACTACTTTTCAACCAGATGGTCAGACGACCATGAACAACATTTTTCCTGGAATCTGAGTAGCTGCAGGCGAATTTCTGCTTTGTTGTTGTCAATGTAGATGGTTCACGTAACTCTAATTAAGTCCACCTATCTGTGAGAAATATATAAAAATCTTTTTATAAAACATTTAACTTGATTTCAATTTAAAAGAAGTTACAAAATTAAACTTAATTAAGATTCCGCAAGAATCTCGAAAGTTAATTAAAATTGCAACAGTATATAGCTTGACGGTGAGTTGAAAAGATGCGCTATAGCATTTTTAATTTTCTAAAAAGAACGTACAAGATTTCGCTCCGATAATTCTACTATTTAAAGAAGCACAGTATTTAAAAAATAAGACTTTAAACAAACGTTTAAAAAAAAGAAAAATTTAGTTATTGCATTTCGTTATTGGAGTGGAATTTTTATGCTGTATTAACCTCCGTTCCAAAGCTTATTTAGTTTTTTTAAAAATACTTTAAAAACAGTACATAATTTGCATTAGTTAGCCTTGAAGAAGTCGAGATCAAAGAAAAAAATGATCAGGAAAAAAATGAATAAGATATATAACGTTACATCTAGATTAACTGATTAGTAAACTACGCATGCCCGACATCTCCGATTGCAAACTCGTTCAAGTGAACGCCTACGATTCAGTAGTATTTGATTCTGGAATACATCTCCAGCTTGTTTATATTTTTACTTTTAAAAATTACTTATTAATAACGACTCTTTAGGAAACCGGATAAAATAACATTCTATGAAACGGTGTCTAATCAATTTATTACGGATAAAACAAAGTTTTGTTTAGACTTTGTTCATCTACGAAATGAAATCTAAACATTACTTAGAACAGAGAATTATCGAAATTTGTAGAATCGTCGTTAAATTTTGATAAATTACTAACAGGAACTTTTATCGAATTAGCTGAATTAAATTTTTATTTATATGGATTTATTTATTTCTAATATAAGTCTATTGAAGTTTTGATTTTCGTAAAATCGCTGTTTCTGTACATTGCGTATTATGGTTCAAACAGGTTTCTGTGCAAAATTTTTAGAACAGGATTAATAAAATATTATATAGTATAATAAATTTAATGCGATTTTCAAGAAATAAATCAAGTCCAGCAATTATTTTATCATAAATCGCACATATTGATTGCAATGTTTATGGTTTAGGATATATAGTGTTTCCTTAATTTATGCAAATACATCAGCAATCTTAATTTTAATAAATCATATTTGAATTTTATTATAAAAAGTAATTGAGAATATTTTTCCTCTTAAGTTTCAGATATTAAAAAAACAGGAGATAATCTTTTTTGAATGCTATAGATCCATTATGATCGCAATAAATGTCAGCCATCTCAATTTGGTCGTTTTAATAGATCGACTGGTTTTTCATAACACTATCCAGTTATAATTTTGGTAACATTCTCTTCAGTGTAATCAATTTTATGTCTTTGAAATAAATCTAAGCATGTGAATGATAAGAACTGCTATCTAGTTGATACATGGGATATAGTTTTTGCAATTTTTTCTTCCACTTTGTTTAAAAAACAAAAAAAGAATCATGCGGTTAAGTTTTTCGAATCGTTTATTGAATTTTATTGAGATTAAAACGATAGAAATTATCCTTTCTGATAGACGATAAAAAATTTTTCATATTTCGAATTATATATACATAAATTTTTATATAATTTTGATCTAAATTCTCTTGTTATATGACATATCGATAAAGCGTAAACTGTTTTCGAAAAATGCGCCAAAAGCGACTGCTGCGCTTCCTCTATGCTACTTGCATTCTTAACCCCAAAATGAATTGGGAAGTTTGCTAAATTATTTAGCCTACCTCGCAACAATTCCTTTGAGGAAAAAAATATAACGGAGATCGCTTTCAATGGACAGGAAAATATGACGTCGTTAGTATCCTGTTGTTGATTGCTTCTCTACCGAGAATAGTTTAGATTCAGCTAGAAGTGTTATTCCGATATAATTACAAGGAAATCGTTGGAGGATACATAATAAAAACTTGCATCAATCATAATTATTTATCTAAGTAATGCTAAATTTCAAAAACGAAACTCTAATTACAGACTGTAAACCACTGACTATTAAAAAATGAATGCACAAACTAGCACTTAGTTCAAATACTTGGTCATTTGACCTATAATAACTGTTGTTTACGATGTTTAATTTGCTGTAATGTGAAAATCTGGATAATTTTCCTCTGCAATTTTATTGTTTGCTTTTTTTTACATCATTTCGTTTCAAGAATATCCTTTTACGTCATTCACTTTTCCAGGACGCAGGAGTTTATTAACTGTCGAAAAATCAGAATTGTTTTCATCCATATCTAATTGGTCTATTAATAATATTCATTTATTAATAATAAATTCACACCACATGAAAAACTGCTCGTTTTAAAATTTCATTATTAACATTACGTGCTTCCAATTAATAATTCTATCTTTATATATGATGCAAGACCGTAATATTAGCTAATATGTTAAATCATACCATACTAAACGGTCAAGCAAAATTTCAATAGTCGAAAGAGCAGGTGTTATCGTCCAGGTGCTAGCAAATTCTGCTTCTCCCTATTTTCTCCCCTATACGTCTGGCTCCCTTCTTGGCCCCTCGCACATTCAAGGTGACCTTGCCTGACGGGCGGCTTTTCTCTTCCCAAAAAATAACAGATAACGAATTTGATTGTAGTTTCCTATAAGCGATCGGACGATAAGACAAAACATACAGTTGATGTTAAATAGGTCATAGTTAGCATCGTATAATCTTTAGGACTACCGTCAGTGTTATTCGAATTCCTTACTCGCTTATCCAAATAAAAATATAACATTTCAGTTCATTTGAATAAGTAATTATAGGAAATCGTGAAAGTTTTTTTTTTTTAAATATATGTTAATGCATCGATTGACGACTTTTATTTATTATATAGTTGTTACGTAAGTCTTGTTTTTTATTATAGCCTACATAAACAAATTCATTATACCAATCTCGTGACTGTCACGAATGTTGCAATTTCGCTGATTGAAAAAATGCGTGATCTTTCAAGCATTAATGAAAATAGGGTACGAATAGAATTTTTTTTTCTTCTTTCCCTATTTAGTTTTCTAGTTATTCATGCTATTCACTCTTCCAATATTGTTCATTCATTTATTGAACAGGAACGTTGACGTCATAAAATAAATTCTGCGAATTTTTCCGTGTATTTCTAATCCCTGTTTCCAATATAGTTTTCTGGGAAAATGCTTCTCTTTTTTTATTTCTCTCATATATTTCTAGATTTTTTGTTGTCAATTGATAGCAGTAACAATTAAATATCGAAAATTGTTATATTCGATTATTTAAATTTAAAATATGAAACAAATCTGTATTATAATATTAATTAAAGTTCTAACTATAATAATTTGTGACGATCATTATATACTTGATTATGATACCGTTGATCATTATGTGGAAGAAACAAGTATAACAATGTTGGATGCAGTCGATAATGCAGTGAAAGATGCCAAGAGTCAGACGAATTCCGAAGATAAAAAACTGGAAAATCGATCACCGTTAAAGATTGAAGGTAGTGGCATCATGAATGTTAAACGAGGAGACACCGCATTGATATTTTATGTTACAGTTATAAATAAGGAACGAAATGTTGTACAAGTTACTGTTGAGAGTAAAGAGTGCTGTCAGATATTATCAGTAAACGAAAATGATTGCGAATCTATGCAGTTAATAGGAACGGAGATTGAGTTATATCCTATGGATACTAGAAACGTAACTCTTCTATATCCCAATTTATATTTGCACGATAGGAAAGGAAGTTGTACTATTTTACTCGCCACTCAAACCGTCGAAATTTTTACGGTTGTAAAATTTGACACAATGCTAAATAAAGGTACATTGCCCCTATTGGAAGATTACCTCTCGGATAAACACGTAAAAAAATGTTTAAGCATTGATGAAAATTCGATTAATCAGTGCAAACCAGTCATATGTCTCTTGAAATATAGCGGAAAGCGGAATTTTTATAATCGTACAACCCGTCGTTGCGAAAAAATACCCGAATGCAAATCAGAGGAGAACGATGAAGGTTTACCAAACATTGCTTATATTCCAGTGAGTAATACTTGCCGAAAATTAAAGGCTAGGTTAACGGAGGACGACCTGAACCAGTTTAAAATAGGCAATAACAAAGAACGTTTAACAGGAGTTCACGGATATCCATTAAACGTTCAATGTCATTATGGTGATCCCAATCCTACTAATGGATGGTGTGAATGCCATTCTGGATGGTCCAGTGCTCCTTTTGACTACGAAACTTTCAATCCAGACATAATGGTTTATCATATGTGTACAGTACGGATAGGATCAGGTTATACGCTGTCTGTATATTTCAGAAATATGAATAGTAAACAATTTAGAATCAATATCATTATTATAAGTTTGCTATCTTTAGTTTTGATAATAGTTCTTATTATATATGGAGTAATATATTTCAAGAAAATTAAGAATAAAATTCATAGAAAAAATATAATAAAGCAAATGAAGAGACAAATTAATAATGGTTACAGAGATTTACAAGAAAAGTCATAATTCTTAACCTTCCGTTTTGGTAATGAAAATTTAAAATGCATTTTAAAATTATATATTTATGTATCTTATAGTTTTGGAAGTATTTAATTAAATCTAAAGGAAAATAAAAAGGAAAGATTTCAGAATGGAAATACAATAATTCTTGCATCACCTGTAATAAAAAAACAAAGCTGTAATTTTCACGGATAGCGTGATTGTAACGATTGAAATAACACGCGTGAGCCTTTACAGTAATAGAAACGTGAATATTTTTCCTTTTCACATTATAATTTTCCGGATATTCATTCACGGTTGCGTTTGGAAAATTCACTAAGATTTGACGTCATTCAATGTAACTCTTAGGTTTCCGCATTAAAATATACGTATTATAAAAATATCAATTGTATTTCCATTGTTTGATAAAGCTAATTTAATTTAGTGAAATTGTTTTTGATTAAAAGAAAATTATTTTTATTGATAAACAATGCAATGGCAGTACATGCCATTGATGCGATTTCGATATCTCGTGTCTAAAAGTAGTTATTTCAATGATATATTCAATTTCTATTGTCTCTTGGTTCCCGGAAAAATCATTTTGGAAACATTTAGAATTCTCTACTCAAATAATACTGTTACAGAATCGAAATTTTATTTTCATTCAACCTAACGATTCGAAAATTTAAATTTTCCATAAATAATTTTTATTTTCTTCAAATTTTAAATAAAAGTTACGTTTAAATGATGCATCAAAACTTTCCATCCTATTTACTTCCATGAAATGCTATTACAGTATTACTATTTTATTGAGAAATTTCCTCATCGATATAAACAATTCAATTGCTCATATATGTTTTTCCATTTCGGAATGTGTGAACCGCATCTTCTATACTCTTATGTTTGTTGATAAACATGTTTTTGGGTGAGAATGGACATGTTTAACTAACAGAAAGAACACACGCGGAGGAAAAGTAATGACCTACCAATAGACAGAAGGAACTGAAGACAGTTAAGGGTTCGTCGACTGTCACTAAAGCCATTTGTCAAATACAGTACTATTCCTGCACACTTCTCGCTACTTGCTTTTTTTATACATATAACTACAGATTTTTCTACTTTTTTTTTGCATATATTACGTAAAAATAAATTTTGGAAATTTAAACTTTTTTAATAAATTATATAAAAATATAATGAATTTTATTAAAATAACATTACTGGGAATTTTACAGTATTTCTACTTGTTTATGAAACAATCATAAATTATTTTTTCCTCTAATCACTGTTCTTTCCTGTTTCTAACGAAAAATTCCAACCTCAAAATAATTCGTAGTAATCATTACTAATTATTAATACAACACCGTGCATTATTCCGATATGACATGAGCACATAAACACTTGATATAGATACAGTATTTTTTCTTTTTATGAAAAATGAGGTCAGTTAAGTCAACATTCTCATACTACTTAATAAAGACTACGTGATGTTGACAAGTGGTGTCTGGTCGGAACTTTGTGACTCATCATTCAGTGAACTTTACATTTATCTTATTGATACTGTGACAATTTGATCTACTTTATGCCGTATATTTAAACTTTCAGAAAAATTAAATCGTATTGCGTGCTATTGACACTAATTTAATTTAAATTCAAAATTAAATTTATTACTCGCTCAAACGCTTTAATATAATTACTATAACTGCACTCTATTGATAAACTATTCTGAATATAATTTAACGATTTGCGAATTATATAAAATTAATTCACTTTAAATATATATATATATATATATAAATTTTTAATTCTTTTGCACGAACTATTAAGTGTTAGAACTAGAATAAAACAACAATGTTAGAAACTTATACTAATAAATTGGAAATTTCTCAAACAAGTTAAGTAACAAACACACAAAATTTATTAGACTCAAAACACTTATAAATAAAATAAATGCTTTATTGAATTAAAAATAAATTTTTAATAAATGCTTTATTGAAACAATAATAAAGCAACAATCAAATAAACAACAGAACTTGTTTAATCAAATTCAAATATCAAATATTCACAAGAAAGGAAATTTAAATACTACTTAATTCTACTACCTCCACTTCTGATACAAACTTCAAGCAATCGTCAATCTTTACAAGAAACTCAAATGTCACTTTTGCCAATTTTACATCAAGACAACACCTCATCAGTTGCCGTTATTCATTGGCTTTTATACCGGGTGACTTAGTCCTGTGCTGCTTCATTTACATACTTATACATAACAAGTGGCCAATGTCGAGGCAACGGGAAATCGGTAGGGTCCTTTTAAGAAGCGGCTACCGTTAACCACACTCACCTTTTCTTTGACGTTGAGACTGGCGCCGAAATGTAGCAGAGTGGTCACCACCTCGGCGTGGCCCAGAGAGGCGGCCAAGTGCAGAGCCGTTCTTTCTTTCTGCCGAGAGAAACAGGGCGGTTAAAGCCGGTCCGGCCGCGCCCGCTGCCAGAAACTTACCGTGTCTTCCGCTTCCGGATCGCAGTTGTGCTGCAATAGAATTTCCGCCGCCTCTCGATGTCCGCTCTCGGCCGACAGATGTAAAGCGGTTTTTCCTTCCTGAAAAGAAAAACATTCCCTTGGAGGGTGGCCGGGGAAATTTTCCCACGGCTACCTGGCCGCGCTCGGAAAAGAAGCCGGCCGTAGCGCACCCCCTCCACCCGTCGCGGCACGAGGCTCCGACTCCTAGGCGTCTTCAGATCGGAATCCAAATATTATCCGGGACCGGTGGGAGGAAAACGGTTCTCCCGTCTAGTTTTTGGACCGAGGTCGTTCCCGCGGTCCACACGTCCGCCGGTTTCTCCGCTTAAAGGCCGGTTCGCGGTACAGCGAGTGCGCGAGAGACGCGCGTTTAAACGCCGAGGTCACCGTGGCAACGGTAGCGACCTCGTTAGCGCGCGTCAATATTAGTGTTTCTTTCCCGGGAAATGGTAAGATTTTCACACTTTTTGTATTCCCGGGAATTATAGCTGGTTCCCGGGAACCAACTATAATTCGCGGGAACAAAACGCCCAGATACAAACAATTATAATTAAATATAATCCCGAAGACTATACGAGAGTTATTTATCAAAGAATTTGATAATTGGCAATATGGGAAAGCGTGTTGGCGTGGTCTATTAACAGAGTTGCACTCGCATCTGATCACGGATTATACCTAATTGATCTATGAGTATGACACTTGTTGGCAACTCGGTTGGTTAGTTTACTTCTTTTCCTTATGAAGTCAACATAAAATTTGCATTATTATTAAAATTTTAATATTTAAACAGTAAATGTACGGTATTTGTTTTTATCCAGCCAAATTCTTCGAATCACCATGATTATCAGTGTTTTGCGGAGTAGGACGAATTAAAGCATAATTTCCAAAACCGTTTATTATTTCAACTTAAAAAGTAATTTCTTTAAAATTTACACTAATATACATAAATTTCCAAACTTGCAAACATAAACCAATATTTAATTTTCTTTAGAAATTAATTTCCTTTACAATTAACAAAATAGTACACCTTTTTTACAAATAATTTTCTGCATTAGTTAAGATGCATTTCGACCCCAAATGGTCCTCTTCAGTTAATCGCCGAAATTATTTTTTAACACATATACTGTAAAAAATATTAAAATGTTGCCATTCCTAAAGTACAATAGAATTTTTAAAAAAATATATCAATTACTACTGATGATTGGCTGGATAAAAACAAATACGGTACCGTAAACTGGGGTGACTTAAGCCCATTAGGGTGGGTTGCACTCGCATCTGATCACGGATTATACCTAATTGATCTATGAGTATGACACTTGTTGGCAACTCGGTTGGTTAGTTTACTTCTTTTCCTTATGAAGTCAACATAAAATTTGCATTATTATTAAATATTGCGTAATTATTTTCGTAACTTTATCAAATCATTAAATATTTATGTTCTTAGTAGAATATTTAAAAAGTTTAAATACTTAAGTATCGAATTTTTAAGTTTCTTAGCGATTGAAATACAAAACATGTTTCAAATTTTTCTGTATTAATTTTGAAAAATTTTATAGTTTAATAATTGAAACCTAAAATGATTTATTTATTTATTTTTTGAAGGATTCAGAATTATCATTGAAAGATATTTTATGTACTATAATTCAATACACAATTTTTTTAATCAAAACGAATGAAATTAATCTAATAAACGTGTAAAGTGAAAAATAAATAAATAAATAAGCATTGAATTGAGAACAATAACATTAAATAAAAAAAATGTATGCATAAATAATTTTTATTTGTCTTTCTTCCTCCACTCAACGTTTTCCTCATCTTCACATAAACATAACTGTACATAATTCCAAGATGGCATTGTACAAAATTTTAACAGAAAACTTGAATTTGAAATAAATACTAGACAAAACATTTAAATATAATTACAGAAAAAATATCCCTCTTCCATGAAATATATATGCGCTTATAACTTTTTAAGTTACTATCATTTTAATAACGTAAAAAGTTATTACTTATTAGGAATACTGCGTCTCTTCCGGGATGCAAACTTTTATGACCTCACCAAGGAATAAAATACATATGCAAATATCTTCGTAATAGTTTAATTTACAGGAAAAATCGATTTTGTAATACTGAGGCGGAGTAGGTAAGAAAAGCCAATCTTGTTTTGAAAATCAAGGTCACAGACCTAGTTGGCGTTAAGCCAGAAGGTGTGCTTCGAGGAGGACTATAGTAGCAAGCCCAGACGTGTCTATATTTAACCTTTAGAAGCGCACGTAAATTCATTCGGTAAGAGGGACGAACAAGACGACATTAGTCGACTTTTCGAAGAGGAAGGAAGGCACTTATTCACGCTTGCCACCTTCCTCATCTTGGCAGTCGTAGCTGGAATCCAGATTTGGGATCCTCGTTGTATCCGACGCTTTTAAGTCGGCATCGATCATGTAGTATTATATCGACCGCTAACTCAACCCGTATGCGATAACTTAATTAAGTGTCCCGAAACGTATAGACAAACCTGAAAGATTCTGAAATCTGTAAACGGACACCGGAATGATTATAAAAATTTTAAATCCCTATCAATACGTCAATGCAGATAGGGATATTCCCTGAGATATGCTACTAATGTTTGAGGTAGACCTAGCCTCCTCAACACAACTTCGCTAATCCAGTCTGTGTGCGAATGGAGTTTTCCGTTTACTACTAAGCGGCACAGATGTTTCAGAGGAAGTACCGAGTGATAGAGGGGCCTACACAGACATATGGGCAAATCTCTACGTCCGGTGTTATCCAACCAAACACACGATGCACCTTTGGACGAATTGCTTAGTCGAACATAATATTCCACTAGCTGCACGACACAATCGAATACTGGCATAAACCCGGCAATGCTATCTTCGGAATCTAAACGAAATTGACCATCAGTATAGTGTATCCTAACACTCGTAGGTCCTCTTTCCGTGTTGACACTGAGAGAAAATAGAAAATCCGAGTCGGAACTTTCTCTGACAAGAAAAGTACCGATGGCAGTGTCCTGCAATAGATCCGTAGCTTGTCTCCACGACAATCCCCCATAGTAGTAACCGGTCGTTTGAAGTACCTGTAGAGTCTTCTGAATTCGATGATAGTCGGCGATTGACGAACTATTCATCTCAACTATCCTAGGCTTCAGGGGATAGTCGTGCCCCCTCTGCCGACACTTGGCCTTAGAGGCCGTTATATTGGGCTGCAAGAATGTTATATCAAGCGTTGGATAGAGCAGCAGATTGTGGAAGACGGCGTCGACGCCTCCAAACAAAGTCAACATACCGTCACACAAGTATTAACTCGATGCCGGTGCACACATACACATTGAAGAGTCGGGTCAACAACCTAGGTCGACCGACTGTCCGGAGCGGGAGATCAGAAACAAATATCGTTATCGACGTATCTGTGAAGTATATATACCAAGTTATATAAGAATGAATATATATATTATCTTCATAAATGCTTAAAAGCGACGATCGTACGATCAATCGTCAATTTATTGATTTTTAAATCGGTACAACTCACCTATTACTTTGCAGACGACGGAAGCGCCGCGTACTTTTAAAAAATTTAAAAAGGTAATAAATGAAGCGGCACTATTTTATTTAGGCTTAGGTCGGGTACAGGAGAGTACGGTAGCACTTGTAGCCTTTCGAACTCACTGTCTTACATCTACGTATGTTGAAACGATCCATACAGGGCCTCTCACTGTATACTACTACTAAGAATCGACTGCTTCGTTGTATTCCAAGAATTTTCTACGAGTTCATTTTCGTTTAGACAGAAAGCGCTCGCTGGTTCGTCTTTTCTGGTGAATTGTGCCTCTCCATGAGCATGCGCTATAAAGACACGCGCACACTCATTGCCCCGCCGACCCATGAGTTTCGAAACCGCCCACATGGCCGTGACGTCATTTAACTTTCTTTTGATTGGATAATGATGACAAAAATGTCGCTGACCGGATTTAAACGAGCTTGATGTTTTTGCTTTTGTGAAACTTTGATAAGATTTTAATAAGAATTTTGATTTTTGATTTATAGTTTTAATTTGCATTTTAAAAGAAATTAAGATTAATTAATTTTTTTATGGACAATCAAATTTTCGCTCTAAAAAGTATTTTAAATTTTGTTATTTTCAAAATTATAATTTAGTTATGGAATAAGAAATATATAGACTATTTATTTATATTTAATTCATTCTTTTCTCTAGACAGTTTTTCAGTTTGATTTTACTAATAATATTAATGATATTAACCTACTTATTTTTGCACCAACTGCTTCCTTGTATAGAATAATTCTATTTATGCAAATGCGTACTTACGATATACTTCTGCTAATCAATTAAAACATTTTTCTTAAGCTACATTTTGAAAATTAATTTGTAATCTACAAAAAAAAATGAAAATATTAATATAACAAAATGGCTATCATGTTTATTACTTGATCAACCTTGACAACATTTTCGGTAGGTGTGTTATCGCCTTTAAAAATCGTACGAAAATGTCAAGGTGAGGGGGAGATAATACCTACGCCGAAATTTTAAATTCATAATTTATATTTTCAAAAATATAGTTCTAACTTATTCAGTTTCTTACTTGGAAAAAAATAACATATTTTTATGCATTTGTAGTAAATGGAGATAATTTATCATGTAATATATAGTACTGTATTTATAGATTGCTTTAAAAATTGCAACACAGCGTATGAAGTGATAACTGGACATTTATAGCTAACGACATCTCGTGAATGTAATTTGCGTTATTTGATTAAAAATAATTATTATTTTTAATATGTTTTCATTCCTAAAATTTCGTGAAATTATTATTATTTAGTTTTATAATATTGTATTATGTCCTAATTGATTATTATGTAAATTTTTTTTTGCGCTCAACATATACTGTATTATTGATTTAGCTGAGTATTTTGTTATAATTACCGATAGTCGTATCGCCTCATTTTGACTGTTATTTTTTATATTGACCAGTATTTATCTTAATTTACAGAAAATTATTCGATCATAATTATTTATTTCATGAAACAAATCAAGGCCAGAATAAGAATTCATAGAATGAGAATGGCAACTGATAACGTTAGCATTCTATCTTTCGAAAAAACTTGAAATCTTGCATCATTTTCACATTCAGAAGAAATAATTATATATACTAGATCAAGATCAGGAATACTAAACTTTTTTATGTCAAGGATTACTTTCGTTTTGAGATTACTTTCGTTTTGTCTTTTGGGATGTTAAATTTTTCGATTTATACATATGGTATTGCAGTGGCGGATTTTGCTTTAAGGAGACCCGAGGCATGAGAGATTTTTAGGGCCCTATTAAAATAAATTTTTTTTTTAGAAAATAAGTTCTTTTATTTTTATAAAAATGCATACAAGTATATAACAATATTCGATTTTGTTACATTGCTTAGCTAAGTATGAATCGTATTCACGGTATTCATAGTCTGTTATAAAATTATCGGATTAATTGTACAGACCTTCTTGGATTTTTGTAACAGAAACCTTTTTATAGTATATAAATCTTGTTAAAAACCATATCAACAAATATATTTAATTATATATTATATTTAATATTATTTTATGATAGTAATACATATTTAGTACTACTATCATAAAATAAGGGACCCACTAGGTTGCTGGACCCGAGGCGGCCGCCTCCACCGCCTATGCGAAAATCCGCCACTGTGATATTGTTATTACTATAATTAAGCTTTTATATCAGAGAAATCGTAATAGTAAAAGATAGTAAGATATACTGTGATATTGTTATTACTATAATTAAGCTTTTATATCAGAGAAATCGTAATAGTAAATAAAAAATAGTATATAAATAATAAGCATAATTAATTTATAAAATTGAAAAATGCCAGTATATCTTTAATTAATCTTCAAACTGGATCTTTATATGATATTCTATACAATCTTCTCTCATAACATAACTTTTTTTTTTTTAGCAGTTTCATCCAGTACGAAAGAAAAATCTAACGAGTCACAAATTCTTTTTTCTCAAAAACAGAAAAAAAATTTCGTTAACTATATATTATCAATAGATCGAAACTAGCTAATATATAATAGTTTGGAATTTTTTAATTTTCTTGATGTTTCCTGCTAACAATTTCAAAAATCTGAAATTTTAGAAATTTTTTGTATCTGTAGAATATACAATATTAATAGGTTATCTATGTTTTTGTTTAGACAAAATAGTTATCGAAGAGATTCGAAAACATTTATTAATTTTATTAAAAAATTTATTTCTTTTATAACATTGCTTTTCAAATAATAAGTTTTTTTTTTTTAATATAATAATATTTTTTACGCAACTTTTGAAATGAACTAACTTTCAATAATTGCCTGATAGGGGATTATTGAAAATTAAAAATCCATTAAGTACAGTATAAGAAAGATTAAACATTCATCTTAATATAGCTTAAATGGCTAAGCTATAACTTTATACTGCAGTTTTTTAGAATTAAAATATACAGTATATGAAATGAAATATTTCTAAAATCAGCATGAAAAGTTCTTTAATATGATGATTTACTTAATTTTATAGTACAAAGAGAACAATTGGGACACGGCTCCATAAAGCGGTTTGGTAGAAAAAAGAACACTATGCTCCTGTTGATGCTGATCAATACTCTATATCAAAATTTTAAATATTTTATTTAATTTTTAAATAAAAATAGGATATATTGTATATGTAATACACATAATTTGTATTTTATGCTTTAACAATTAATACAGTATATTCATTGGATTTAAGAATGACATTTAAAATGAACTGCGATGTATGCTATATAACAGGGGTAGTCAAGCTTCATGTCATTAAGAGCCATATAGGAGAATCTCAAATACTTGAGAGCTGCAATCAGTTTCTTTTTGATTTCAATGAGAGCCACATCAGTTTTTCAGTTAATCTTAACAATGACTTCAAAATTATTTATTGTATATTTTAATATGCATTTATTTGTTTATTGTAAAATGCATTAATATATGCATTTTACATGTATATAAATATAAATATGCATTAATAAAATGCATTAATATATGCATTTTACAATAAACAAATAAATTACAAATGTATTAAAAATTAAGTAGGTGCTTGCTCCATGTTAATTATTGACTTTCATGCTGTGGAGCCACATTGAAGGTACAAAAGAGCTGCAGTTTGGCCACCTCTGCTATATAATCTACTATAATAAAAAATATGCTTTATATTTATTTATAAAATGTTTAAACTATTTATTTATAACTTTTATAATTGAAATAAGAATTATTTTATAAAATAATTAAGAAATATTTTTATATTTTGTAACATAAATAATAGAAGTGGGCAATGCAATTTGTAAATAATTCTTAAACAGGCATTATTGTAACTTTGCCTTTTTTTATTATTTCATTTTTACATCGTAACTATAGACAACATTCTAAAACTTTATAAACTAAAAAAAGTTAACCTCGTATTTAAAGTTAAACTCGTAAACTTTAAATAGTTTACGAGTTTTACAAGGAGAGGGCGCGGTCTGGGAAATGAACTTTGGAATCAAATTTTGTGTGGTGGTAGTAGGCCAATAGCAATGTCAACAAAGTAATATTTTCTATTGAATTTAATAATCATACGAGACATGTCCACATCTATGATACGAATCGGCAGCCAAAGCGTTGTAGGCCAATAGCAATGTCAACAAAGTAATATATTCTATTGAATTTAATAATCATACGAGACATGTCCACATCTATGATACGAATCGGCAGCCAGGCGAAGTATATAATTTATAATGCTGGTTTCAACACTTTCTTAAAATATTTGGAGATAACTTATGACTGTCTCGGAAAAAATATTTTGCAAGTGACAGCAAAGTAAGCGTGCAAGTTGTCATTTGGCCTACCAGCCGCTATTATGAAAATCTATCGATAGCGGCGTCATAAGTAGAAATGATTATAATAGACAAAAATAAATTATTCAAGGATTTCTCTATTTATAATTATTATAAATAGGGAACTCCTTATATAAATTATTTTAAATGTTTATATAATAACTCTATAATTAAGGCTAATAGGGAGAAAGTGTAACCAATAAAAAGAATACCAAATGCACTTAATAAATCATCCAATTTTAAAGAATCAATTTCCTCTGATATTTCAATTTGAACATGCTTTTCTCTTTGTTTGAACAGTTCAAATCGTAAAAAATGTTGTTTTATTCCCATTTCCTCACATCTTCTTAAACTGAAAAAAATAGGAACGTCATTCAAAAGAAATCCGATTCAAAAATCCCAAATATGTTTCAATACTCACATCTTATCGAATTCTTTCTTCAAAGGAAAACCCTTCCTTAATGCATAAGATCCCAATTCTTTACATAAACTATCAGTAGAAGTAAGGAAGTACTTTTCACCATAAGCCTTTATGCGAAAATCAATCATTGAAATAAAATTTATAATGACTCGATTTCTCTCTTGAAAATGTTTCGGAGAATACTCCTCTAAACGAAGTAGTTTCCACCATAAGCCTTTATGCGAAAATCAATCACTGAACTAAAATTTATAATGACTCGATTTCTCTCTTGAAAATGTTTCGGAGAATACTCCTCTAAACGTCCTTCATTCAAGAGACTTTTCAAGATAATCGCTGAATCTGTTGCTTGGTCCTATGAACAACATAAATGAATTTAACATATAACCAACATTTCAATTTCTTATTTTAGCTAATTATTCGCGTTAAAGAAATTATTTTCCTTAAAATAATTTAAATGATGCTGACGATGAAAAACAGAATTAAATTTTATTGAAAGCACAAAATAATCTAAAAGGTATTTTAAAATACTGACAATTTTTTAATATTGATATAGTCTTCTTCAATAAATGAAGTACAGAATCAATTTCTGTCACATTATTTCATTATTCAGTAGAGAAAACTATGAATTTTATGCATCTTCCCTTAGCGATTTATTCATGTTTAAAAAACGTGATAGTTTTTGTTGGAATCATTGATAATTATTTGAACTAATTGTTTTATCTAATGAAATAAAAAAATTTGATATCCTATACAAGTCTACACTGATATTGCCAATACCATACAATTATATAATACTGTACTTCTACAAAAATGTTTTTCTCAAATACGATTAGAGAATTTTGGTGAACCGCACATAATAATGTAATTTTTAGTTTTTTGGAAGAGTTATACTATTATGTTAGATTAACTTTTAATATTTTTATTCTTTTTGTGAATCCCCCGTCCAATTACTAGACATTACGCCAAAAAATTATAATTTAGAAAAATCTTCGCTATTTATGATCTTTTCGATTGAAAGGATATCAAAATTCAAAACAGAGTTTCAAAAATCCTAAATTCTCTATCACGAATTTTATAAAAATTTTATCATGCAAAAGCAAAGAAGTCCAGATTACTGTCTTTTTAAAATATTTGATAATACTATCTTAAATCTAGATGCTGCAGGAAAAAAAATCATAAATTGAAGATATTCGATAACAGGGAAAAATTTCTCGTTTGATAGTGTTAACTAGAGTGAACATACTTTTTAACACAAAAAAGTCTGTTCACTCTAGTCATGTCAATCATGTAAAAAGTTTTAAATTTATCGATAAATTTAAAACTTATAATAAAAATAGATATCGATATTTATCAAATCATTTAATATTGTTTACTCGATATAGATATCGAATAAATAATATTAAATGATTTGAATAAAAGAGGATTTTAGTAAAAGTAACGACGATACAAATTATTAAATACTTTATTAAAAACTAAAGTATAGAATAAAACGTCGACACAAAAGTTAACATGTATAGTTTTTAACCCTCAAACAAACAGATCAAACTGCATATTTGGCTGAAAAAAATTTTAATCTTTTTATGGCGTCCTATTACACACAATGTTTAAAATTTAAACGAAATTGAAAACCCGAAAAAGAACAAAAAATAATAATCATTCCAGCTCGGATTCGAACGCGGCTATTCGGAGTGGTAGACAGAGGCTTTAGCGATACTGCTGTCAGCCGCTATCGGTTATTCGTTTTTAGCCCTCAAATAAACAGATCAAACTGCATATTTGGCTGAAAAAAATTTTAATCTTTTTATGGTGTCCATTACACAAGATGTTTAAAATTTAAACGAAATCGAAAACGCGATAAAGAACAAAAAATAAATATCTTTCCAACTCGGATTCGAACTCAGCTATTCGGAGTGGTAGACAGAGGCTT
The DNA here is from genome assembly GCA_000484575.1 of Olivierus martensii. NCBI lineage: Eukaryota > Metazoa > Arthropoda > Arachnida > Scorpiones > Buthidae > Olivierus > Olivierus martensii. The sequence continues at coordinate 36,626 of AYEL01080219.1, forward strand.
TAGCGGTACTGCTGTCAGCCGCTATCGGTTATTTGTTAATTTAGGCTTTAAGTTAACCCGATCAACTTCCGAAAGCACAGCTCCTACAAGGAGTAGGCAAAACTTTATGGACTAGATACGATTCTACATTTAGGGGCAAATCGATATCTCTGATACGATTTTTGTGATAAGTTATTGCAATACTATCCCAAGCAGGGCTGGCTTAATCCGGTAAGCAGAAGATGAACTACATCGAGGCGCCTTCGGAAGGAGGTGCACCATTGCCGGATTAACATAGTAGCAAAAGTAGCATTTGCTACGGGCCCCGAGCCAATAAATATGTACATAATTCTTTGGTCTTCTAATACGAGCGTTAGACCAATGATCTTGTGATTTATGCCATATTTAGTCCTTTTCATTTGGTATCACGAAATTGTGAGAAAAAGAGCACAAGATGGTGACTTAGTATGATTGTGAACATAAACTTCTGCGTGAAATGGATACATCCTGTATCATCAAAAAATTTGTTCATGCTAAATGTAGAAAAATTAATATTTAATGTTGACTTTGTTGTTATTTTTCATAATGATAATTACTATGCAAATTAAAAATGTATGTGTTCAAATACTGTATATTTGCGTTGATTTATTGGTTTTTTAATATAGGGCCCCTTTCTTAACATATGCTACAGGCCCCGCACTAGCTTAATCCGGCACTGAGATGCACCAAAATGATCATTTTCTCAATATTGTAAGGCGCTGAGCAGTGACATACCCAGAATATTTGGTACTTGGGGCGGCAATTTCTGGCCTCCTCTCCCCCTCCAAAAAACAATCTGTTTAATTTTCAACACATTTTATTTTACATTCTGCAGCACTTAGCATTTACGAAATGTTCAACAAAATTCGCGCGTTTTGATTTGAATTCGAATTAACTATCTATATATTATATATGTATGTCGTATTTAGCATCAAATTTAAAAAAATATTTACCAATACCAATAATAATAAATAATTTTTAAGAATTGAAAATTATACAAATATCTGATAAATAATATTGATATTCCCACTTCTTGGCATCTCATACAGCTTGGTGCCCGGGGCGGACCTCCTCCGTCTCCCCTCTGGCATTGAATAAAAAACTACATCGGGGCGCTGGGACTCCTAGAGCCCTAGTACTGATCCTAAGTCATAACATACGGAATTATCTTTACTTGGCACTTATACATCATGCTCAGTTCATATGCCTTTAATTCATAGTTCCTTATTTTTTCATTTTCAACTGTTGACAAATCTTGATTCCGATCTCAATAAGCCATATAAACTTTCTTTTTTTGTCATATACAAAAATATGGGCCTATCATGTTCAAGTTTTATAGATGTCGTTATCTGGATGTCAGTTCTGATTTCCGCATCTTCATTTGCGATTATTTATTCAACCGAGTGAGATCTTATTTTCTTTGATCACTTAAAGCCGAACTTATTACATAAATGACGATGAATGCAGCTAAATTACAATAAATGACGATGAATGCAGTAATTAGCTACATCCCTCGTCATTTATTGATTCTCATCGATGAGAATCGAATTACATAAATCGATTCTCATCGATTTATGTAATTCGAGAGAATTCATTATTTATGAAATTTGCCATCCTAGACAGTAATTAGCTGCATCCCTCGTCATTTATTGATTCTCATCGATTTATGTAATTCGAGAGAATTCATTATTTATGAAATTTGCCATCCTAGACTGGCGATTATGCATAATGTCCGGTAAATTTGATCAATTTAGTACGATTTATCATATTTACCATTATGAACTAGCGAGTATGCATAGTCACCGGTAAATGTGATAAATTCGCAATATATGATAAAAATTTATCACTTTTACCGAAATCGTTGATGATTATGCATAATAACCGGCGATTATGTATAATCACCCGATTAATCACTTTTACTGTAACATATATACAATAAATAATTAGTTTGTATAATAAAGAATTAAATCTTACAAAGAAAGATTGATTTTTACTATAAAGTTTTTACTTACAAAAGAAAATGGAATGTTACGATAATTAATATTTGTACAGAAAAACCACTTTCCACAGCTGAAGGAATATGGTGTGAATGGAACAGCTGCTTAGGCAGTGAGATGTGTTCTAACAGTTCTGCAAGTGTGAAAGTAAATGAAGGCATGTCAGAGTGGTTTAAAATTGACGAAGGGGTGAGATAAGGATGTATGATGTCCCCATAGCTATTTAATGTGTGTGAAGGAAACTGTTATGAGCGAATTGGGTGTGAAGATAGGTAATGTGTGTGTGTGCGCTGTTGTTATATGATACTTCGCCTCTCTGAGAATGAACTAGGTTTGAGGATGCTTAATTGCACAACTGAATGAAACATGTTAGAGAAAACAGATGAGAATAAATGCAAAAAAGACGAAAGTACTTGTGTTTGGAGGCGTAAAGAATGTACAAAATGTGCGATTGAACTGAATGGGGCGAGTTCGTATACTTAGGAAGTATGTTTGAGAGAAGGCTGCATTGAGGTGAGATTATAAGAGCAAATGCTGGATTAAAAACTGTGAATGCACTTAGAAGATATACGAGCAGAGCCGGCCCAAAAAAAGCGGAGCCCGGTGCAAAGTTGTCATACGGAGCCTTTTAATGATGAAAAAAGTTATGAGTTGGATCAACCGGGATCGCCGGGCCTTACAAAGTCGCACCATTTGCACCGTCCTCCGGCCGGCCCTATATGCGAGGAACGAAATGTCAACGAATTATAGGATGGCTGTATATCAGTGTGTGTGCTGGTTCCAACATTGATGAATGGAAGTAAACCTGGGTATGGGTGAAAGGCATAGAAAGTATTTGAGTGCAGTGGAGTTGAGATACTTGAGAGATGTTGCTGGAGTGACGTGATATGATTATATATCGAAATACAAAAGCAGTGTGCTAGATGCAGTATGTAAATCAACTTTGAGATGGTTTGGTCATCTCAAAGTTGACTTACATACTGAGCGAACGAAGGAAGAGCAAGTAATTGTTTTACTATTTTAATTTTTAAAATATGTTTTAGTTATATTATAAAATTTATTTAAAACTGGAATTTGTGTATATACTGAACACCAATAAAGAGTGAATTCTAATGTGAATTTGACTTAGTTTGCGGTTATTTTATTAAATATCATTTACTACAATTTGGCGTAATTCCCCCGTTTCTGGATATTTTTAATACGCCGAAATCCGAAAATTAGGCAAATTTTATAATAAATCTAGTATAAAAAAAATATCAAATTAGTCACATTATAAGTCGAAGGTTAAAAAAATTTCAACAACAAAAATAACATACCCTTTATATTTGAACTTTTGAAGCAAATGTCGATTGCAAGACTTTGTTCTTTAAAGAAGTCGAAGGTTAAAAAAATTTCAACAACAAAAATAAGATACCCTTTATATTTGAACTTTTGAAGCAAATGTCGATTGCAAGACTTTGTTCTTTAAAGTTCCGCCATCTTATAATGTAATTAAGCGCTGTTTGATTTTCAATATATTTACTAGGAATTGTCTTTTTCCCGGATTTCGGTAATCCCGAGATAAAAAAAATGTTCTTTTCCCAGGATTTTTGTAAATGGAATTAAAACTGAATATTTCACAGCATTATATATACAAATCGAACACGAATTTAAAATTTACTTTTCAGAAAATGAACATTTTCTTTTTAAACCATGACAGACTAGTGAGTACTGAATAATGATTACTGTTAAAAATATTTAACTTTATTTTAACACTGATTTGGCAATTGACATTTAATATGAACGTAAGAAACACAGGCAATTTACACTTTTATTGCTGAGTCTAGTTCTAAGTTTGATTATAAAATAGTCCTGCAGCTGAAAAGGACCTTTCAGCTTCTACAGTTGTTGATGGTATAAATTCGAGAGCGTCCGTTAATTTTATTACATTTGTTGTTTATTCACCAATTGCCTCAAAGATTTCGATGGTATAAATTTGAGAGCGTCCGTTAATTTTATTACATTTGTTGTTTATTCACCAATTGCCTCAAAGATTTCGAACTACTTGTATATATTCTTTGCAAGTGATTGACCTTCAGCTTCATTTTGAGGGTCTTTAGACACATTCAGTTTATTTTTTTGATTTGACGCACCAATTTCTCACAAAAAAGAGTCTGCTGAATCTACTGTCTTTCACTCTCTGCATCGTCCTTTTCCTCGTAGTCGGAATGTGACGAATCAAATTGCGATGATTCAGAAGAAAACCCAAGACGAGTTATCGCGCGAATTCCAAATCTTCCAAATTACTTACAAGTTAGATAATTTTTATTCTAAAATTAAAATTAATCTAATTACTCGAGTTTTCTTGAACGCTTCAATATTTAGACTATATAATGTGTGCGTATTGTGTAAGACTAAGTATTGATTATTGAAGTTAGTAATTCAGACCGGGAAATCTCGCAGTCAAAATCAATCAGGATCCCGGTATTCCAAAATCCCGGAAAGCAATCCCTAATATTTACCATTGGCCCAATTAAAGTTTTACATATAATATACAATTTTAACTTAAAATTGATATTTTAAAAACTATTATTGCTTTGAATTTCAAAAATATTGTATTTTTCCAGTTGATTATAGATGCTTTATAAATAATATACAAGATAACACTTTCATATTTATTGAATATTAAATGCTAAATCACAAAACATTAAATAATTTTTTCCTTTTGTATAATGCGTATTGCAATTTTTTTTTAATTTTTGCACAACTAAATTATGCTGTTAATTATATAAATATGTAATAAATTGTTGAATCGCTGTATCAAGGTCGCAATATACAATGGAGATATTTTTGATCAGTTTTATATATTTGTTTAGTGTATAATTTAATAAATGCAAAAAACTGTTTTATAATGAAAAACATGAAAAATTGAACGCGCATAATTTTTTAAATATAAATAGGCCATAATGTCTATAATATAATGAATAAATAGATATTTTTATATAGTGATGTATTTTATAATTCCAGAATCCCGAAATTAGAAGTCACTTTCCAAGATCAGGATTATAAAAAATCACAGAGGATGCTGAGATTGCCATCTGATTAGTAATATTTAAGTGCTTTTCTCTCTCTCTCTCTTTCTCCTCCTTTCTTCCTTGTTTGAGTAGTGTCCACTCTTACAAAAACGAAAATGATTGCTGTTGTACAAAAAAAGGATTAAATCATACTAAAAAAAAAAAACTTTTTTTTTATAATAAAGCTTTTATTTACAAAAGAGAATGATATGAATGATATATAATACAATAAATAACTCTGTACAAAATAAAATACTAAGCAACAAAAAGTGGTTAATGTCAGAAATTTTATTGAATATAGAATATGAAAATAACTCAAGGATTATTTATTATAGGTTTGATTGTGCATGAGTCATTAGTGGTAGAAAACTCATTGATTCTGTGATTAGCAGTGCAATTTTTAATTGAAAATTTTCTTCCTTAATTTTTCATACAAAACGAGTTGTAACCATTGAACCATTATAACATTGAAAATTAAATGATGTCAAAATTTTTATTTATTAGCTTATAATTTTATTAAAAACTACGAAACTACTTTACCTAGTTTACAATCCTGATGCAGTAATTCATGTATATTTCTAAATTCTGATGAACTTATAGGAATAAAAATAATATCTCTTTCTTTGTTCAACAAAATATTTCAAAATATTGTTGAAATGTTTTCTTCATATTCTATAGATAATATTAGCAGGCTGTCAAGTCTACTTTAGTGCATGTTTGACTTTATATAAAATTTATTTTAATTTGGAAAAGCTCCTTTCCCCAAATGCCACTGTGGTTGGAATTGTTAAAAATAAATGTAGAGAAATAAAAAAAATTTGTAAATCCTTATTCAAAAGCAAGAAATTTCAGGATTTGCAAAGCATTCTGAAGTATGAAAAAAGAAAAACTAATTCCTTTGTTTTGATTGGTTTGGTTGTTTTTGACGAATTGAAGCATGGGAACTCAATCCTACCAAATCGGTCAAATCAGCCCAAGGCCATTCCTGCAAGCAAGTGAAAATTGTTTGGAGCTATAAGCAGGTGTTAAGAAGTTCCCAGCATAGTTGTTCAATTCTCTCCTGGATTATAATCTTTTCTGCTGATGATGTAACTCGACATCTTGGTGGAAAGAGGAGGAGGCTATTTCCATTGTATTGAAGCAAGTTTTGTTTCGGATTGATGCTATATCCATGATTCGTCCCCAATAACAATTCTATTAAACATGCATTTTGCAAGGGCAGGCCAATTTACTTTCTATCTGATATTTGTATTAGCCAAACTGGATTATGCTGCCACCTAATGACACTTAATAACTATAGTAGTGGAAAAAATTATTGCATTACCCTATAAGTTCATCAGAATTTAGTAATATATGCTAATTATTGCATCAGAATCATAAACTAAGTAATACTAAGGATGATTTCTCTGTTTTTCTGGTTGTAAAACCATCTAATTAGCTTATTTGGATCCACTTTACAAATTGCTACAATTTTGTTTGGAACAACAGGTCATTTGACTCAACTGTAATTTATTAATGAATATTTATTAATGATAATTTTTTTTACAACTGTGCTACCTATCATTATCAGCTATCTCATAACTGTGACCTATTTACTGACTTCCCCCTCATAGAATTATTGAATTCTGTAAAGGTCAAAATCTATGTGATAAATTTTAAAATCAAAAGCTACTATCATAAAGAGATGCATCATTATACTGTTGCATCATAGCATATTCATTATCAAAACTATTCATTTATTGATTTGTATTAAGATGAATCAAAGCATCACAAAATTGATAAAACTATAGTAATTATATCAAATTTACATATATACAGGTATTTGTATATATTAACAATATTATTTTAGTATATATTGGAAATTTATAAAAGTAATACCATAATTAAATTTATTGAATAAATTTACAATGCAGCAAGTTTCTGTAATTCTTCTTGTCTTAAACGATAGTGATGCCATCCTTCTGATTTAGTAATATCTTCTGCACCTTTGTTTGCATAAAATGATATGGCCGACTCATTCCAATCAAAGACAGCAAAGTCTAATCTACAACAGCCTGTTTCAACTGCTATCTGAAAAATTATATCTTTATCAGTTTAGAATTTCATTACAATCATTTGTTAAATTTAACTTACTTTAGCAACATGGCTCCATAATGATGTTCCTATACCTTTATTTCTGAATGCTGGAGTTACATATATATCTTCCATATACAGAGCTTTACCTTCCCAAGTTGAATACGTGTAATAGAAGATAACATACCCAATTATTTCTGCAAAAAGTATATAAAGACAACATTTAAAAAAAAAGAAATCTGTTATTTCTGTTAGTCACCTTGTTCAGCATTTTCTTTAAAAAAGGAGGCTATAAATTCAAACAACACATTTATTTAGTTCTGATATGGGTAAGCACAGTGATTCAAATATGATTGGAGGACAGTCTTAAATTAATAATATTCTATAATCATTTTACTATAGTATTTCTATTAAAACTCAGAACAATCTAACTTTATAAATTTTTTAATACCAAAACTATTATACAATAAACAGTACTGACTTTAATATGGTAACTATACTTAGTAACTGTAATATTAATTATAATGTATAGTAAACCCTTGCCAAGTGCAGATTTGCAGAATGTGATTTTGCACATATGTGCTATCTTAACTGTTTCCATTTCATTTGTCCAACAGTAGAATTTCATTCATTTGCAGTATGCTGATGAGCTTGTGGGTATCTGCAATGATGTAAAATCCAGGGAGACCCTCTCATTTTTATATAATTATTCTGTTAAAATTGATCAATATTTGAGATCTGAACTATCTTAATTTATTTCAAAATTCGTTCAACCATCAGTGGTTAAGTGGTAGAATGCTCGCCTGCCATGCAGGTGGCCTGGGTTTGATTCCTGGCCGATGCACCATGACACCATGAGAAGTTTTATGTGATTCTCCAACACAACAGTCAGAATGATGAAAGATATAGGCCAATTTTAGAATAAGAATTTGGAATAAGGTCATGTGATTAAGTGGCACAGAGCTCTGGGTTCAAAAGACTGACTGACTCCTTGTTAACAAAGCAAAAGCAAGTTTATTTTATAACAAAACTAAGAGATTAACATAGTATGATTAAATCAGTAGTACAAATAGAGATCGTGAACAAAACGTCGAATTGAGATATGAATGACTGAGATAGTTAAAAGATCAAAATCGAAAGAGAGTCGAAAGGTTTGAACTGCGTTGTATATATATACCTGGAAATAGAGTCATTTTCCTGTCATAATAACTGAAGTTTTCTTCATTATCTTCAGCAATCAATTCTGAATGAATGAATGAAATTAACACAGTCCTTTTATCATAAAGGTGACTTCCTTCCAGCCAGAATAATATGAGTAATAAGTTCCTTCTTCCGCCTGGTTATAGCGGGAACTGTTGATTGTATCATACTCTTCTTCTGTTGATATACAGGTATTTAACTTATTGTCTATCTGCTATATTTCTTCCGATTATAACTTGGATACATTGACGTCGGTCCCCCAGTCAGGGGACATGACAGGAACCCGGTACTGTCCAACAGCTGACCAAACCAGGAACTATCAGGTTCACGACTGGCAACTGGGAACAACTGCAAAAGGAATTACGATCCTTTTATACATTAACTATCATTGATGATTAATTATGCTGTCATCAATGAATCAAATTAAATAGGAACAGGTTGAAAAAGAGAGGTTCTTTATCTGATGTGGTATCCGTTGTTTATTTAACTATTCTGACTCTATTTCCTGTCATAAAACTTTGCCAAATGTGGCGAGAAATAATTATTAAATTTTTAACAAATTTTAAAATAAATTAAGATCGTTCAGATCTCAAATATTGATCAATTTTAACAGATATCGGAAGGTCTCCCTGGATCTTACAATGATATCCACACGCACATCTGACAATCCTGCTTGACACTGCCCACTAGCTGAGTGACCCAGGACGAGTTGCGATCATTTCACTCACATTAGCAGAGCTGTAATCACATATTTGTCAGTGTTTATCCTCTTTTCCTTTTGCATTTGTATTTCTTTTAATTTAAAAAATTCAATATGGCATCTAAGAGGAAGAATGATGATGATAAAGAAGAAAAAAGACACAAAGTTTTAACATTATCTCAGAAAATTGAAATTATTAGATAAGTTGAAAAAAGGTACACATGTTTCATCACTTGCAAGAGAACAAGCTATGAATCAAGCATAAGAACACTTTATGAGAGGCATTGAAAAACTCTGCGTTCTTTATACCGTGACACTTTTAAAGAGTTGCGTCTGTCATTGTCCCAAACAAAAATCACCAGCTTTTTAAAAAATAATTTTATCATGTACCTATTTATTAAGCAGTAATAAAAATCTTTTCAATTAACATTTGTTTCATTTTTCCTTTTTAATTATGACAATATTTAGATTTGTTTAAATAATACATACTTTCTTAATTTGAACTATACCTAACACATTTTTTCCATAGAAAGTTAATTTTGTGGAATGCAATTTTGCTGTGCATGCAATATGTTAATGACGCAACTCCTGCATTTGGCAAGGGTTTGCTGTATAGTACAATATTAACAACTAAATTTAAAATTTTAAAATTGCAAACATTATAACTAAACTTTTTTAAAAGAATCTAAAATGCTGCTTAACCAATATACTTATGAAAGAACACAAAACAGCACTAATTGCAGTTCCTTAGAAGAATCGACGAACACAGAAACTACATTAAATTGGCCAGAATGTCCACCTCCTTAGCACAGGAAGCCTACGACAAGGACATTGAGATTCTCTGGAATGAAGCGAAGTTAGTGAAAGCGATTCCTCTGCGCACGCAACCAACCATTATAGAGTCTTTAGAAATACTTCGCAGAAAAAGCAAAGAAAACTTGATAAACGATAGATTGGCGTGAGCCACCACAGGCATGGAAATTCGTCCTGACTAACACCTAGAATATATATAAAAAAAAAAAAGATGCCGCCTAATGTATTTTGCTTACAAGGATGTTACAGTGTGTTTTGTTTTACCCAGCCACATTGTAAAAAGGACTCATATTTTATTGTATATCCACACTTTATGTTTCTCAATTTACGTTAAACTTCCCACATAGCCCGTTTTAAACTTCTATTTTCGAACTTGGTAAAGTTCGTATTAATAGAGTTTTAAATGTTGCCATAGCGACCGGCATTCTTTTTATTTGTTTTTTGTATCAGAACTCCGCCTGATGATGGTTGTTAACCGAAAGTGCTAGCGGAACTTAGATTAATAAACCTTTATTCTACTGCAATTAGTGCTGTTTTGTATTCTTTCATAATTATAACTAAATTTGTTTATTTTGAAAAAAATTGAAAAATAACTCAAATTCATACATTGTTAAAACAAATAACAATTATGTTCACTAATTTTTGGCCTTCTTCCAGAAAGTGAGGATTCATTTTTCTCCTTAAAATGTCATGAAGAAATATTTCCAGAATATATGTTAAGAATAAGAATTTAAGAAAGTGAATAATACAAACATGAGAATAAATAGGTTTATTGGTACTAAAAGGTAACTTTAAAACCCTCAAGTGTCAATCAGGGACAAAATAAGAAAGATTCTTAATAGAACAGGAACAAAACTTTTATTCATACATATAGTATTAAAACATATGTTATAATACTATATTATATAACATATTTAATTAACATTTTAATTAAGATCTAGTAGGAACTGATGCTAATTAATTGCATATAATAATCCGAAAAAATCTTATAAAGAATCTAGGGCTGAACTCACACGGACCACAACAGAACCATGCCAAAACCACAAAAACGGTGGTTACTTTGTGGTTGGGTTGTGGCTGAAATCAGTCACTCGCGAACCACTTATATGCACAGTCGGTAAGGGACTGCACATATAATCAGCCATTGGGACTTCGTTACCAATGGCTGATTGAAAGGAAGCGCTGTCGGTGGATAGTGGTCGGTATGTCGAACTGTGTGAGTTGCATTCAACCATTGACGACCACAATTTTGTGGATGATATTAACCACAAGTTGCAACAACAGTCGTAGAAACCAACTTCAGTTTAGTGATGCGTCTGAGTTAATTATGCGTTTCTATGTTAATATAATTATAATTCATGACTGTCCACAAGCAACCATCATTTTGTGGTTGTGGCCCGTGTAAGTTCAGCCTAACTCATGTTGATGCCACTACGTTTGTGCTGAACATCTTTCCTTACTTCCAGAAATCTTCGCTTGAGAATTATGCTTTTTATCCTACATAATTCTCCGCAACAGCTATCACAAAATGAGAAAAAATGTCATTCCCTCTACATAAATTTTGGAATACTTATTCATCCAAATAAGATTTAAATAGACTGTTACTTGTCCCGAATTGCTGCTTAAATTTTTTTTTTGCATGCATCCACAGATTTTCAATATTCTGAGTATATACAGTGGGATTCTCGGAGTCTACAAAATTCTCTTCGTGCACGACAACTGAATGGTGGTAAATCCCATTTGCCAGGTGTTACTATAAGCCCTCCAGCCATCGGAAATGATTTGTGCCTGGCAATATATGCTGTTGTATAAGTGGCAGTAATGTTGCAGCAGTACGATCTTCAACTTTTACTAGGAACATTTCCCTGAACCCCGTTCAGCACTGCCAAATACCCAATGCCCCTCTCTCCAAATATCTCAATAATATTTTGGTGAATGTTTACCGATTCTTGACTGATTGTCAAGAGTTTTCGCGTTGAATCGTATAGCATGGCATCACCTACCTGATTATGGTATATAGACACAGATTGTAGTTGGCTGCGCGATGCAATCAATCGATTCAGGTTAAGATAAAATTTTACCTATATTGTATTAAATGAATTATCGCAAAATCTCCTTCTTGGTCTTCAGGAGACGTTCAGTAAGTTATGGTTTTGCTTATTACTTCAATTTTTCTAGCCAAAAAGAAAAATTTGATTTTTTTTGATCCATGTATAAGCCGAGGTTTTTTCCCCAGAAATTTTTTTGTCTTTAATTTTTCTAGCCAAAAAGGAAAATTTGATTTTTTTTGATCCATGTATAAGCCGAGGTTTTTTCCCCAGAAATTTTTTTTGGGAAAAAACCTTGGCTTATACACAAGTATTATTTTTGTTTATGAATTAGAAGGCAGTGGTACTTCAAATATTTTATTTAAACAAATGGATTGAAAAGTTATGTTGATTTGTAGATACTCATTATGATAAATAAAAAGAGGAAAAACAGTATATAATGATTATAAGATCATTGCTACATCAATTTTTTCCAATTGAAAATTTTTAAAGATTAAAATTTATTGTTTTAAAATTGTGATTTTAAAGGTTTAATTATATAAGAAACTGTTTTAATCCATAAATAACAAAAATAAAACTAAATTTCATTTGGTAAAAAATTCTATATTAACTAACTCTCATTACAAAAATAAAAATTCATTAAAAAATTTATAAAAAAAAACAACCTTTCTTTTCCGAATTTTCTCCATCCGTTTCTGCAACAATACATTGGAACAAAGGATTGTCACCAAATCCATCTCTCTGCAAAACTATTTGCAAATATAAATTATATGATTAACTATTATTTCAAATAAACAATGAATTTAAGTTAAGATATTCTGCAAAAGAAATGGTGAAATTGCATATAGCAATGATTATCAAATACAGTATATATTAAAAAAATCCAAATACAAAAAATCTCCAACTTATACAAATATGATTTTTAAAATATTTTGCATAACTAAATTTTATATAATCATTTTATAATTTAATATTCAGTAGATCCCAGACTTACATGGTTTTGACTTATGCAATTTTAGGAGATACTTGGATGCATAAATCTTTTTTGTTAAATTTCTATAAGACATTAACAAAAAATTCAATAAACAATTTATATTTTTGTAAAAATATCACTTATGGCCTTAATTTTCTTATCTATGATTAAAGTAAGTTCATAAATTTCATTTGATCATTCTATTTGCTAAATCTACCCATTCATGTATATCAAATTTAAGCTTTGCTGGATTTATGTGGTTTTGATTTTCACAAAATGTTTTCAGATGAATTTACCATGTATGTAAGGAACCTACCAGTATATATTTTCACTGCAGCCCCAAATAATCCACTCTCCAATATGATCTTGATATAGGCTAGCCTATTATCTGTGGGGCCATGAGAAGTTACTATGCAAAGTTTGATCTGGATAGGTCAAATGATGTGGAAATTTATGTGAAACAGTGAGCGGGGCCATGAGAAGTCACTATGCAAAGTTTGATCTGGATAGGTCAAATGATGTGGAAATTTATGTGAAACAGTGACATTGTATTTTATATTATATATATTACTGTTTGCATCATATTACAATAGTTATATCTCCTGTTTTGTAGTGCATAATGTTTTAATTTTATCATAATAACTATAATTAATAATTTATGCACAATTTGACTTATGCAGCATTTTTGTTGCAAAATGGAAAGCTCATATTATTTTTGTACCAGATTCTATATTTAAATTTATATATTTTCCTGAAACATGAAATTAGAGGAAATTTTTTACTCCATATTCTGAAGTTTGCTCATCTTTACAGAAAGACATGAGTCTATAATCAATTTTCGGCTATTATTAAAATCTAAAAAGAATATCTTATATATTAATAGTTTTACATTTGATATTAAATCACATATTCCTTAAATATCATAGAAAAAAGGATTTGCTTTCCAAACAGAAAAGTTAAAAATTTAAGATTATGAATTTGCTAAAATCCATTTGGAATATGATCAAAAATATGACATTCTGTACAATAACAAATTAATACTTAAATCTATGATTAAATTCAAAAATAAAAACAAACATCCTTTTCATTATCTTTATAAACTAGTTCTTTGCTTCAAACAATATAAAACCTCAGGGAAATCAGCTCTGTAAGCAAACAAAAATGCTATATTTATTATTAGATAGTGTAACATTTTCAATCTTTGTTATGGCTCCCTTCAGCCAGTATTATATGTTCCCATTGCATTGTGATTGAATATATGCACTCTCTCCATTTTTATAACAAGGATATAAATAAACAACTAGGTAATAGTTTTTAATAAGCATACAAATTGTTAAAAAATGATCAATTAAAAATAAACAGTAATTTAAAACAGATGGCATCATATATAGAGATCAATTCAAGCAATAAAAGCAGCAAATGTTCATTACATATCAATAAAGTTCATAAACATTTTAATTATTGAATGTTTTTGACTAGAAAATCCAATTCTCATCAATTTATATCAAGATAAAAAGAACACAGTATGTTTCAAACACAAATTCAACAATTTAAAAATGAGAGATGCTTACATAGTTCTATATGAATACATATTTAAAATATGGGATTAATTGTGCCATTACAATATAGAATTTAAAAATTAAAGATTAAATATATATAGTCGGCTGGATGTCCATGTGATAAAGCTGTAACTTACCACCATGGAGGATCTGGATCCCACACACCCAGTTTTTCAGGAGAGGTCTGGGCTCGGGCCCATTGAATCCCATCCTTCAATTTTCCAGTTGACCTCATCATGGGTGTTGGCCAGTCTATGATGGGCTTTCTAAGTGGCTGCCACCAGATGCAGTATATCCCTCATGCTATATGGCAGCTTAACTTACCTAACCTAATCTAACCTAATATATATATATCTCTTAAAATCATACAAAAAATTTTTATAGGTTATTTTAATGGAATATGCCCAGGCATTAAAGATATTCAGGCTTTGCTGTTTGTTAATGACATTTTTCCATTTGGATCTTTCAAAAATCATCAATGATTTCTATGATTAAAACCAGATTTTATAATTTTTACTTCATTCCATTTAATTTCTATATTAAATTGGTAAAAACCTTTTAATTAATAATAGTGTTGAAATGCAGCCAATTCTAATGTCACCCTCATGCACTTGTAGCCTTTTTTTAAGTTTTTATTTTGTAACCCCAATATATTCTTTCTCCCAATCAAGAGTCCTATTGTATATGATGATACACTCTGGAATATTGGTCATAACAATATGGTATTTTTCATTCCTAAGCCTATTAAAATTCATATTAGCATCCAAGAGATCCTATGCTATTTTACTGATGTTTAATGAATATTTATTGCTTTTAGTGCTTAAATTTATTTCCATATAAGTTGTATTTTTAAGTATAGTTAGTATATTGGTGATTATTGTTACATAATGTTATTATTAAATTATAATAAACAATGCTAATCATTATACAGAAGCTGCTTAAGAGAAAAAAAAATTGTGTAGAGTAATAAAAAAAATATATGATCAAATCAAAAATTATGGAATATACAGAACAATTAATAGTATAAAAACAACTATATTTAGCATTGCATCAACATAATGCACACCAATTCTACCATTGTTATAATGACACAATATGATGTATCTAAACATGTGTAGTTATGTTTGTTTAGTGTTTGTTTAATAAGAATTGAACTGGATTATATAGAAATTATATTGAATGATTCAATAAAATATTTCTAAGATTAAAAAATTATTTTAAGAAACATCGAGTTATTTCCTTTTCCTTGAATTTCTAATTTTATTTCCATTAATGAAAGTTTTGGATTCATAAATAATTTATATCTTTTTCTTATTTTTTTACTTATCTGGATTTTAATTAATACTCATTGTTAAAGTTATTACAAATGACAACAATATCTATGCATTTTTAATGCCAGATTTGCATTTTTGAAGGACCAAGGATGAGCAAGTCCTTGGGGCCCCTAAAAATTCAAATCAGCTACATCTAATTTTAGACACTCCTTATAACTTATAAGGAACCTTTAAAATTTTACTTTCTAACTAGCACTTTAATAAAAACCCATTTTTTCTTATTAAAAGTTTATAAAACCTTTAAAATTTTACTTTCTATCTATCACTTTAATAAAAACCCATTTTTTCTTATTAAAAGTTTATAAAAGTCTTTAAAATTTTACTTTCTATCTAGTTCTTTAATAAAAATCCATTTTTTCTTATTAAAAGTTTATAAAAGTTGAAGAAACCTTTAAAATTTTACTTTCTATCTAGCACTTTAATAAAAACCCTTTTTTTCTTATTAAAAGTTTATAAAAGTTGAAAAATTGATAGTTTTGGGGCCCCTAGAATTGCGGGGCCCCAAAATTATCAATCAACTAGCAGCCTCTAGGTAAATCTGGCCCTGGCCTTTTTTATTTGCTATAAAATATACAATGCCTCTCATATATTTTGTTGAAAGAAAGGAATATATGGTATATCACATTTTCATAGTGAAAACATGGCATAATGTTATCTCTACAATATTACAATATTTTTATTGTGAAAATGTGATCCATTGTAAATCCAATAGGTTTAACAATAATTTTTGGCTTACTTTCAGAAGGAAAGTGACACTTATTTACAAAAAACAGACATCATAATGATATTTGTTCTGCAATTAAAAGTGACCTTGACTTTGGAATCTTTCAATTCACCTCTCCAAACCTGAAGTGAAGGGCACATTCATAAATTGAAATTTCAAGCAGGTTAACTAAAATTATAATCACATAAAAATGTTTTTACTAAATTTTAAAATTTAATTTTCAATTACAGATATAACACACATGCATATATAACTGTATATTAAAAATATATAGTTATAAATAATTAATTATAAAAAAACAAATGCAAAATTGTCTTTTATGAAAAGATAAAAACTGAATATGTAAATTGTTGGCAAATAATACTAAATTATTAACCAAACTATTTGTGAGCTATAGTTTGGGACCATTGTTTTAACTCTATTGTTATAAACATTTAAAAATGGCAGGCATTCAAATTTCTTGGTTTTCTCTCTTAAAGGAGGTAACTTGAAGTTTGATTATCAAATAATCCAACTGTGGATTCAATTTGAATGTTGCAATAAACAATGAACAATGAATAATAATAATAATAATAATAAAACAGCCAAATGTGGTAATAATAAATAAAATCACAGTGATTTGTAAGTGTTTAATTATAAAATTTTCTTCAAATACTGATCTTTAAAATTATCTATAAATTTTTAAAAATTTAATTTTGATATTATTATTTACAAAAACAAATCAAATTTTTGGAAACTACAATTAAAAATATTGAAAAATATTTTTTATTTAATAAATAATTCACTATCTATTTAATTAAAGCATTAATTATGGATTTTATCATCATACTTATTTTATTAAAATTAGACACAAAATAATTTACTGTTTTAAAGATTGAAATGATAAGCATTTCCTAATACAATAGCAAAATTGTATTAGGAAATGCTCATAATTGAGCAAATTTGCATAAAAGTAAAAAAATATATTGATAATTATATTAGTTATTGTGTTGACAAAAGAATACTAGATATAATGGTATTAGACAAGAGAGAAAAAGGAAATGCATAAACAGCAACAATCTGAAAGAATTATGCCCACAGAAAAATATGGAGATGTATAAGATGAGTTGAAGATTGATCTGCATCAGTAATTCCACATAAGAAATAAAATATAGATCATACTCATTTAGAATAATATGCAATCATTTTTTGATATTGTTAAATAATTTTATCATAATTGGCAAAAGTTTTTGAACGTTTTTAAATTATAAATATATGTCTTCTTTTGTCATAGACGGTTAATGGAAATATTTTTTGTTTTAATATAAAGTTATTAATATACAGTACTAGCAAATTTGATTTGAAAATATATAACACAATCATTGAAGAAAATAAGCAGGGAAAAAAAATCAAAATTTTAAACAACCTAGTTCCGAAAAAGTTTCCGGAAAGACTGCACTATTATTAGTATATGTAGTTTATATATATCTAATAATAAACTCTGAAAGAGCGAAATTTAACTTTTGAGTTTTCCGTTATATTCCGTTCTGAATTAATAAAATCTTTTCAAGTCAATAAGTGGATATTTTTTAAGTGTAAGCAGGAGAAACATTACACAGTCAAGCTAGAAATATTATTTTAAACGTAGCCTATATAAGTATTTTGGAAGGCAGAAATCTATTCAAAGTGACATTTTTAACGAAACTTCTGATGTTTCTGTATCAACAATTAAAAAAATTGTAACTGAAGGAAATTTTTAAAATAAATTTTCAAATTATAATTAATTTTAGAATTTATAAAGTAAAAATTAAAATATTTTAATCTGATTACTATGTTTTAATTCAAATATTGAGTCGAAAATGGTAATATTAATAAATTCTCTACTGCGATCCGTTTTACATTGTATAGACCATGATATCACTTATCGTTAATCCTAACTGAAAAGACTCGTCGATCATCGAATTTGGCCTTGAAAGGTCTTCGTTGAAAAGGGTATAACTTATTTCTTGTGATCATCAGTTAACACCTGGAGCAAGGTTGCCACTTGCCTGGTTGCCGCATTTTAGTAATAGATTCCATTTATTGAGGAGAAAGTATGCACCTGGAGCAAGGTTGCCACTTGCCTGGTTGCAGCATTTTAGTAATAGATTCCATTTATTGAGGAGAAAGTAGCTAGATAATATACGAAAAATATCTAGAAATGGTAACTACATAAATGGACAACTGCGGAGTGATGTAAAATTTAATTGTCCAAATAAAAAATGAATTTTTTTTAATGTATGGTAGAAATTAGGCAAAAGTAGTATGGTTATCACACAAAATCCACGAAGTAGCGAAGCTGAAATTTTAGTAGCGCATGGTTTCAAAAAGTAGCAAAATTTGCGAAAAATAGCGCAATCTGGCAACCCTGCTCCTGACTTGTTTTTCTCTTTTTCCCGCGGTCCCGTTTTTTATTACATGCTCGTTCCTCTCTCTAGTTTTAAACACAAAACTATTAAAAAAGAGAGACAAAGCGACCGAGGAATAAAAAATCCATTACCAGGCATACTTAGGGAGTTAACCCCTGCCTAAATTGGTCTAATTACCACACCTTGTTGACTGACGTTGTTTACTTCTGGCAACCTCCCACCGGGGAAGTCCAGATGTCCAAATCCCGACACTTATATTTACAGGTATTTTGAAACTTTATTTATTCTTTCCAGCTAATCGCATTAATTAAGTACCTGCGTAAAATGTGCAAAGGATGCATTTTTTGGCAGCTTGTAAATAAAAATTTTTTATCGCTATTAGCATGAAACAGCTTGTAAATAAAGTTTTTTATCGCTATTAGCGTGAAATTATGTGGGCTTAAATTATACTTGCATTTTTCATCGCTATTAGAGTGAAATTATGTCGGCTTAAATTATGCTTGTGGTTTTTTTGTTTTCATTTTTACGGAATACAAGGAGTCTTGGGTTATGTGGAGTTGAACTCTTGCGATTTTCAATTTTACGTTACGGGTTATATATTCAGGGTGGGCCAGCACATGGACCATGGCCCACCCATAGTTACGTCCCTGTGATGGGGTCAATCGTATGATTGAAGGATCAATGAGCCGAGTTCAACGAGTCGGGGCCGGGCCCTCCTGAAAAACTGGAGGTGTGGGACCGCATTTGAACCCGGTCCATAGCTTTACTACCCGGCCATCCGGCCGACGTTAATGTAAACAGACTTATTAGAATTTCAGTTATAGTAAATTTTTTACTCATCATCCGTCATTTTACGAAGGGATCACATGAATTCTTCAAAACTATTAATGCTGTAGCATGCTATTGATAAAAGGAATGATTTTTGTAAAATTTTAATATAATGCAATCTTTGATTATGGAAAATTTTTCCGATTGACTAAAAATAATTGTTAATAAAATATAGTAGGTTATATTCAAATCGTTTTTATTGGATCAAAGAGATCTAATATTTACACACGATATAGTTTGAGATATAGGCGTTTTGATATTTCGAACGTCCAACTTGTAATAAGATCTCTCCAAAATTAATATATTCGGAATTTGAATAATGAGAAATGAGCAAAAATTTGAATGCTCTGCAATGTTTGGTTTTCGAGATATCTTATGGATGGACAAGGTGGATATATACTCGTATATAAAAGTATATTCTCTACCCTACAAGATTGAGTTTAATAAAAGAAAAATTTTAAATTCTCTTTTGACAAGTCCTTATCAAAAATTGAACATTTTATTAGAATAGATCTTTTTATTACAGTGTACAGTATTTTTAATACTTAGCATGTTTAAATAAAGATTAATTTTTTAATTAATCATATCAAATTTCCAGTTTATTTTTTCAATTGTAGGCAAGCTATTTGTAAAGGGATTCTGAAAACGATCAACATTATATACAGTCAATCAAAAAAGTATTGGGACACAACAAACTGTCAATCATTTATTGAAATTCGATATAGTTAGACTTGTGGCTAGAATTAACAAGTTTCTTGGACGACAAGACTTACCCAACTTTATTAGTAGACAGAAAGTAGCTAATCCAGCCTGCCCTAGGATCTTTGCTTATATTAAAACGCACAAAGAACCCCCGGCATCCCAACCAATTGTTGAGAAATTACGTTCCCAACGTATTATTTGGAGAAACGCCTTGCTAGATGGTGTAATGCACTTCTGACTCCCTACCCATACAGTGTTTCTTCTTCCGCTGATTTTTTAATGAAGTTGAAACAAGTGACTCCTTCAGTAAATAGTTTCATGACTGTGCTAGATTTTGAGTTGTTATACCCCTCACCGAACTTGAATGCTACTTGCTTAGTTTTTTATAGGTTTTTAATAGAACATACCCCAGCAGACCAACAAGACCCGGCTCTTTTACAGGAGATAGCCTACCTGATCTGTCATGAGTCGTATTTCGAATATGACGGGGTTTTTTACAAACAACATAAAGGGGTCCCTATAGGCAGCCCCATGGCCGGGGTCCTAGTTGAGTTAGTGGTTAGAGAAGTTGAGTCACAACTCAGCCGCGGTATCTATAACGATTTTTTATTGTATTCTAGGTACGTGGACGACCTTTTTATAGTCTGGAAAGATGGCCATAATGCAGATGACCTCATAAGGCACTTTTCTAGAGATGAATATGGTCTCACGCTTAAATTGACACAACTGAGCCAGACAGATTTTTACATCCAAGAAATTAACTACTATGCAGAGAAAGGCTGCTTTAGTACCACAGTTTTTGTAAAACCCACCGCCATTCCTGTCATTATCCCGAGATGGTCGTTCGACTCTTGGTCGTTTAAGAAGTCTGCGTTTACTCACTATTTCAGCAGATGCTTTACCCATTGTAGCAATGCTTTCTTTCGCAATGTAGAGCGTAATAGAATTTTTAATCTCGGCAGAAAGCACGGCTATGCTTATAAATTCGTGCAAGACTTGTATTTGAAAGAAGCCAAATATGACAGGAGACCTCCCCCCTCTCACCATAATGGGGCATCAACATCTAATGAACACGAGACTGACAATATGCGTAGGTACCCTATACCTTACCGCCTCCACGATAGTAGTGCGATTAGAACTTCCCTAAAATCCGCCAATATGACCCGCACGTTTAAAAGAGCCCTTATCGCCTCCACGATAGTAGTGCGATTAGAACTTCCCTAAAATCTGCCAATATGACCCGCACGTTTAAAAGAGTCCCTACGGTCTTCAGTGTACTCCGTAACGATAAGAACAAAAGGTCAAGTGATTTCAACTCAGGAGTTTATAAAATCCCCTTGGAGAATTTAGACGATGACCAATTAGAAATCTATATAGGGGCTACCGCCCGTAATTTCAGGGATAGATTATCAGAGCACAAAGATAACATACGTAAAGGAGATCTTAATACCACCTTAGCCCTAAGGGTTTACGAAAAAAATACAAAC
>AYEL01080220.1:0-55323 GCA_000484575.1 Olivierus martensii
GTAGTAAAGTCTAAAAGCGGTGGTTAAGTATGCTCTCAATAGACAACAATGCTCGTCGGGCAGTGAGCAGGAAATGAATTATTAATTTTTTAACTATCAAAATACATAAAGCATACTAATTAGATTTTTGGATAGCATATATCCATGCTTTGGTGGTAATATCGGCTTGTCGAATATTGATAACGTTGTCTGTTAAGCCCGCTTTTAGGATCTCTATTTTTTCGGAAATGAACAGCTCTCTAGGATCCTGCGTTTTCTTGAATATTTTTGCTTTGTCCCATAAAATTTCCAGATCTTTTTCATACATTTTTTGGGCTAAGGCTGTAGTAAGTTTCCCTTTTCTTATATCATTATGTTCTTGTAGTCTATCGCAAAAATTCCTCCTGGTAGCTCTTATGTAAACTTCGCTTCTATGTTCCTCTACATTATTTACTGTATTTTATATACACCTGAATCAAGGGTGGCTTCTCTCTTTTCTTTATCATTTCTCAATAATCCAAATACGGTGGTCGGTCTCCTATAAGCGAATTTTCTGTTAGTCTTTTTTAAAACATTATTTACGTTTTTATATTCATGGAGCCTATATGGTAGCGGGACTCTATCAACCGTTCCCGTTAGATCTTGCTTCTCTCCATCATTATGGACTTGTTGTGGAGCCTGACTTTCTTCTAATAACTTCTGTTTCTGCTCTATAAGTAGATTTTTCATAAAATTCAAACTATACCCGTGCTTAGCGCCACATAAATAAATTCTCTGTATTTCTTCGTTTAGATAAAGGTCACTACTACAATGGGTTAGTGCATGTCTGAAATATGCCCAAAATGCCTATTTTTTATGAGACCAAGGATCCTCGGACCATCTTGGTATAAGAATTGGCGTGTTTGTTGGTTTAACAAAAACGGTGGTTTCTAGACCTTCTAAGCTGGCCATTATCCTAACATCTAAATAATGCGCTTCCTTATCATCTTCCAGCGTCAGTTTAAGTTTGAGAGCTTGTGGAGCATTTTACTAAACTGCAGTACGGTCTCAAACTTAAATTGACACTGGAAGATGATAAGGAAGCACATTATTTAGATGTTAGGATAATGGCCAGCTTAGGTCTAGAAACCACCGTTTTTGTTAAACCAACAAACACACCAATTCTTATACCAAGATGGTCCGAGGATCCTTGGTCTCATAAAAAAATCGGCATTTTGGGCATATTTCAGACATGCACTAACCCATTGTAGTAGTGACCTTTATCTAAACGAAGAAATACAGAGAATTTATTTATGTGGCGCTAAGCACGGGTATAGTTTGAATTTTATGAAAAATCTACTTATAGAGCAGAAACAGAAGTTATTAGAAGAAAGTCAGGCTCCACAACAAGTCCATAATGATGGAGAGAAGCAAGATCTAACGGGAACGGTTGATAGAGTCCCGCTACCATATAGGCTCCATGAATATAAAAACGTAAATAATGTTTTAAAAAAGACTAACAGAAAATTCGCTTATAGGAGACCGACCACCGTATTTGGATTATTGAGAAATGATAAAGAAAAGAGAGAAGCCACCCTTGATTCAGGTGTATATAAAATACAGTAAATAATGTAGAGGAACATAGAAGCGAAGTTTACATAAGAGCTACCAGGAGGAATTTTTGCGATAGACTACAAGAACATAATGATATAAGAAAAGGGAAACTTACTACAGCCTTAGCCCAAAAAATGTATGAAAAAGATCTGGAAATTTTATGGGACAAAGCAAAAATATTCAAGAAAACGCAGGATCCTAGAGAGCTGTTCATTTCCGAAAAAATAGAGATCCTAAAAGCGGGCTTAACAGACAACGTTATCAATATTCGACAAGCCGATATTACCACCAAAGCATGGATATATGCTATCCAAAAATCTAATTAGTATGCTTTATGTATTTTGATAGTTAAAAAATTAATAATTCATTTCCTGCTCACTGCCCGACGAGCATTGTTGTCTATTGAGAGCATACTTAACCACCGCTTTTAGACTTTACTACCTTATTAGTAGTTTTACGTTTATTACTTTTTATTTTTAAAATTCTAATATTTTTGTTATCTACTGTATTTTTAATTTGTTTGTTGTATTCTCCTAACTTTATTTAACTATGTTAATTTTTATAAATATGTCATGCGCTGTTCGAGAATTTTTTTAAATGTATTCTTTTTTGTATTCGTTGCTTGTAATTGAAGAAGATATATGGTTGTATCAAAAACGTTTTTACTAATGAAATAAAGAGATTTTTAGTCACTGCTTTTGGTGCTTTGGATTCCATGCGCTGTTCGAGAATTTTTTTAAATGTATTCTATTTTGTATTCGTTGCTTGTAACTGAAGAAGATATATGGTTGTATCGAAAACGTTTTTACTAATGAAATAAAGAGATTTTTAGTCACTGCTTTTGGTGCTTTGGATTCTTAAGAACTTTCTACGATAAATGATAAGCAGTTTTTTCTAAATTACCAAATTATACTAATAATTGGAATAAATTTTCAAAAAAAGTTAGATAATAAAAAATATAAAATTATTAGACTCGAACACTTACAAAAGTATTAATAAATGCTTTATTGGGACTATAATAAAGCAACAATAAATTAATCAACAAAACTTGTTTAATCTAACTTAAATATCAACTAATCGGTATTTCTAGTTGTAAGTTCCGATTTCCAGTTTTGCTTTGCCGGTTGAACGTTAAGTGTAGTTAAGATAAACCTTAAATACTAGTTAAATTCTACTACCTCCACCACCGATACAAACTTCAAACAATCGTCGAACAAGAACTCAAATGTCACTTCTCCAACTGTACGTTTGATACAACACCTCTGGTTATCAAACAACACCTCTTCTGAGTCGTCTGTTGCATCAGGTTAATGTATAAGTATTGTTATTGACATTCGTTAAAATTCGCGACTTTGCAAAAACATTGTTGAAGAAATACCGTGTTATATGAAAGTTTCCACAATTTACAGATTGTGTTAGAGTGAAACCATGTTGTAGGAAGCAGTGTTATAGGAGGGATACTTGTATTTTGGATCATAATAAAATAATTTGTCTTAGAGAAATTGGATATATACTAATCAAAAATTGTTTATTATATATTTCACATGCATTTATTTTGTATAAATGGCCAAATTGCAGCTCATGAGCCACATATTGCTCTTTGGTAGGTTCACTGTGGTTCCATACCATGAAAATCTATATTTAATATGGAGAAAATACCTATTTAATTTAAAAAAATAATATATTTGTAATTTGTTCATTTATTGAAAAATGTGGTATGCATATATATGAAATAAATGCATATGAAATATATAATAAACAATTTTTGAAACTATTGTTAAATTTACCTGAAAAAACTGATGCAGCTTGTTATTGATCCAAAAAAAAAAAACTGATTGTGGCTTTCAAATATTTGAGTTTCTCCTATATGGCTCATAGTAATATAAAGTTTGACCACCCCTAATATATATAGTAATGCTCTGACAATGATAGGGATTATGTTCCTGCAAAATACTGCAGTGATGAAGTTAACTTTCAGTGAGAAATGTAGAGTTAGGGGAATTGGTAAGAAAGTCAAACATTATAATAGTTTTTATTATACATATTCTTTAAATACAAAAAAAAAACAAAAAACAAATAATCTGTAAAAACAATATACATACATTAAAATTAAAACACTGGTGAGTGGCTGCTTAAAGCAATCATCGGACTGGTGGTTAGATAATTGCTTTAAATAACTCAGAAGAGATTTCTGCTTCATTTTCTTTTGAAACTCTCTTTGTAACTGTTTTGTACAGTGCTAACAAATCTTCCAAACATCATTTTAATTTTAAACTCTGCTCCATTTTGGGATCAATTTTAAGAAAAAATTATGTGTGAGATTATTCGTTATTAGCAGTCTTTGATTAGGTTAGAAGGAGTCATTTTATTATTTTCACTATTTATCATCATCCTCTTCTTCACTAGATTGATTAATTCCTTTAATTCCTCCTTAATCAATTCCTTGATGTGTGACAGCAGTAGTTGCTCTATATCAGGGGTCGGTAACGCACGGGCCGCATGCAGCCCGTTGCAAGTTTTTGTATGGCCCACCAAGCATTATAACTTTTATATGGTAAAGTAAAAATTAGGAAGGCTTTTTTATATGTGATTGCTAACGACGACAGAGAAAGTGGAAATTAACTCGTAAACTAAAATATAATATGTTAGATAATAAGATAAATAATAAAGTGCAGAATAAAATAAAAATAGGACAGGTCAGAGTTAACTTCCTCACATTTTTACTTAAAACAATTTAGAAAATTATGCTTATTCTCTTACAACACAAAACATTTTCATTAATTTTTGTAAATCCACACTATGGACACCCAATACACACAAAACGCAATCATTGAGAAATATTTTGCTAAAATTAGTCATAAATGCAACTTTGCTAGTTTGCTATGAGAGTGGGCACACAATACACACACAAAATGCAATCATTGGGAAATACTTTGCTAAGTCATAAATGCAATTTCGCTAGTTTGCTACAAGAGGCCAATATGCAGTCTATTTTCAATTTCGATTTGAAATTAAGTTAATTGGCGACAATTGAGTATTTTGTGTTCCAAATGTTCAATTCTTAGATAAAATATAAGTTTTTATTCTTCAATAGAGGAATGTGAAAGAGAAGAAAAACTTTTTTATTCTAAATTTTTTTGGGTATATGTTAAGGAACGATTGTTTTCTAGAGATTAGATTATAAATTTTGTAAAGAGAGCAGAAGATATACATAAAAATTATATTTAACAGCACTATGGCAGGAAAAATATACATAATAATAAAAACACAGTAATCTTAGAAGCGCTTTTGATTTAATATAGATAAATCCTTGTCAGCTACAACGAATTCATTGTAGCTGAGGAAGATTTATCTATATTAAATTGAAAGCGCTTCTAAGTTTACTGTGTTTTTATTATTATGTATATTTTTCCTGCCATAGTGCTGTTAAATATAATTTTTATCTTATATTGGCAGTGTAATAGTAAAGTTATATTTGATATACACATTTTAAATGCATAAAAAAGTTTAGAAAGTAAAGTTAATATTGTTAAAGAAAAAACGTTTTCGTTTTAACAAAACAGTGGTAAGGAAGATAAAATTATTAAATGAATGTTATATAGGCTATATACTTTTTTCTCCTTTTGTTTTAAGTATATTGTTTTTGTAGGGTCTTACTTATATATATTTTTTCTCTTTCTTTATGTTTCGTGTTATTAATATTTTTAATAAAAATTAAGTTTCTTATGTGGAATTAAAGTTATTTGTTTTTAATTGGTTTTGGAATGCAACTCATCTTTTTGTATTGGTTCTGGGTTCCATATAACACTGTTTCACACAACATGATGTTTTTCAGGAACCTATCTACCGTGTTATAGGAGGGATACTTGTACTGTCTTTACAATTAATTTTATTTACCACCATAATTTGCACATTATATATCCAATTAAAAAATTTTGTAAAAAATAAATATTTCTTTTCAGATAGAGTATGTTACAATATAAACAAGAAAATATTTAAAAATGTAATAAAATTAAAATATAAAATTTGATATAATATGCAATTTTGAAATCATTTTTGGTCTCATATTTCATTATTCTCCAAGATCATGTTTATTGCCATTGTACATTTCAGCATATTCATTCACTTATTACCTGCCAATGATCTTCAATCACAGCCAACATTATTTCCTAGGCTAGCAAATGAAACAGGAAAATTTACAACTTTCTGAAATATAATACTTTTTTGTTTACATAGTTTTGATAAGGTGGAGTCAGATTACATAAAAATTCATTGAAAATCAAATTATTGTAAAAAGATGATATTTTTCTTTATATTAAGAGATAATCATTGGAAAAAAGATTTTATATATTTGGAAGATTTATATCAACAAATAATAGCAAATTTTGAATAAATTAAAACTTTTTTTCTGTTTTAGTATATATGTGCAATATGCTAGAGATATATTAAAATGTATTTTGTTAACTGAATATATAAAACATTAATTATTATTCACAAACATTAAATATTAAGTATTAAAAATTTTGCTCTGAGTTTTTTTACAAGCACTTTGATATTAATATAATCATCGGAAAATGCTAAAGGGTTTTTAATTTGATTACTATTGATAGAAAAAAAGATTAATGGTCAGATATATTTTTTAAAACATTCCTATAACAAATGAAAATAAGTTTGGAAGTTATCTTGAATTCTGAAAAAGAATATGAAATATTTTCAACAAACCTTTCCTTCTTTTTTATTTAAAGGTTTAGATCCTTGATTGTTTAAATCTTCTAGAGACAAAGATTGAACTTTTTGCAGTAGATCTGTAGTTCTAAAATTATAAAATTATTATTACTATTGAATATATACTATTTTATAATTAATAACATAATTTTATTAAAGTTTCATGATTATTTTTTAGGTATATGTATTTTATAACTTATTTAAAATATCTTATATATTCTTGTATAAACAGATTTGCCCTAGTTCAGCATTATTAGATATTTAAAAAAAAATCAAAACTCATATATAAACTGATTCATAAATTTCAATAGTTAGAACAATATACATTATTATTAATCAAAATAATCTTATAAATCTTTCAAAGTCCATCTCATCATAATGTTTTATTGTCCTATTCCCTTGGGTGGTTTGCCACTGTCTTTCAGGCAGAAATTTTTGCTATTTCTGCATGGGTTAGAATTAATCTTGATAGGGGGGTTATGCTTGTAAACATATTTACATCCTATCCAATAATCAGGCTGCTCTTAAAGCATTTGATAGTTTCCGCTATGTTTCTAAGCTTGTTTGAGAATGTCGTCTTCTTATTGAGGAACTGGCCACCAAGAACAGGGTGCAGCTTGTTTGGGTGCCAAGGCACAAAGGGATTGAGGGTAATGAGGTTGCCGATGGGCTTGCCAAGGAAGGGGCTTCTCGCCCCTTTTTTGGACCTGAGCCTGCCCTGGGCATTGGACCTGATGCTTTTGGGTGGGTCGTCAAGGACTGGTTGACGGCCCAGCATCTCATTTCCTGAAGGTCTATTTTTGGTCTTAGGCAGGCAAAAGTTCTCATTTTGTTGCTCTGCTCAGCAAACTAGAGAGTTGCTTTCACTGAACAAACAAGAAGTTAGGATTATTACAGGGCTTCTTACAGAGCACTGTCATCTTAGTAGACATCTTCACTTGATTGGGATTGTTGATATCTTATTTGTAGATGATATCAGGATGAGGAGGAAACTCCTTCACATTTTGTGTGAATGTATGATCCTTTCTTGGCTTAGGCATGATCTTTTAGGGATGTATTTTCTTGTTCCGGAGGTTCTTGCTACTGTCCCATTGAGGAAAACACTGTCATTTGTTTTAAAGACAGGACTTCTTCTGGGATGATCTGATTAGGGATGCACAATAGACCATTGTTGGTCGGGCTGTAAGGCTCCTCCCTTTTATCTACTACTACTACTACTACCAACAAAATTCAAAACTGAATCCTATCATAGAAAGGATGATAAAAGGAAGATATCCTGAAAATTTCAACCAAACATCTTTAAAAATAAAGAAAATATCATGATTTATAAAATATTACTATTGACACTGTCAACTGCAATGCCCTTCATAGAGTTAGTGTGAAATTAAACTACTGGCTGGAATCTGCCACATCAGTAAGAGAGGACATATTGAACACTTGTGAACTAAGTAAAAACAAATTTGATGAGTTCCTCTTTCAAGTGATATATCATATGTACATATGTGAGGTCCCGGAAGACCCCGTTTTTCTATAATTAATCTGTTAAAATCAATCAATTTTTGAGATCTGAATGATCTCAATTCAAAATTCGTTCAAAATTTAATAATTATTTCTCGCCATTTTTGGCAAAGTTTAATGGAGAATAGAGTCAGAAAAGTTAGCATAAACAACAGACGAAAAAACCGATAAAGATCTCTCTTTTTCAACTTGTTTTTGCTCTGCTATACAGTTATCAATTAGTCATAATTAATCATCAATGTCGGCGCTCCTATAAAAGGATCGAAGTTCCTTCTGCAGTGGTTCCCAGTTCCTGGTTGTTCCTGGTCAAGTGAGACGCTGTGGTCAGCACCAGGTTCCCGTCGCGTCTTCCCTGACTGGGAGACCAATGTCAACGTAGTTAAGATAGAGTGGTCATAATATGTCAAGAAGTTATGTGAATATAAAAGACTAGAGAAGATGAACATTAAGTGCAATACCTGAGTATTAACGGAAGAAGAATGAATGATATAATCTACAGATTCCCGCTAACTGGACAGATGAGACAACTCATAGCATCATGGCTAGAGGAAGTTACCTCTACGATAAAAGGACAGTGTTATCATTCATTCATTCAGGTTCAGCAATCAACGCTACCTACAAAAACAACAAACTTTCCGACATTCACCACAGGAATGACTTTGTTCTCCAAGTATAATATATATCTTTGTATGCATCATTTCCATTTCGGTCTTTCGCCAACCTGAGGCTATCTTGATTATTCGTTTCTCATTTTGATATCTGATTTCTACATTATCTTCCTGTTGTATAATTTTTGTTATTTTGTTATTTAATAAACTTGCTTTTGCTTTGTTAACAAGGAGTTTGTCAGTCTTCCGAACCCAGAGCTCTGTGCCACTTAACCGTGCGACCTCATTCTAAATCTTTAATCTAATTTTGGCCTATCTGACATTAAATTTGGTAGAACCGTTGAAAAAAATATGTTTAAGAATTCTGCAACTGTTAACTTGTTTTGACTAGTTGAAATCAAATCAGTATTTCTGAAAGACCCTGTATATAAGGAAAATATCCTTTAATATCTAAATAATTTTTGTAAAACATTTGCAAATCTATTGCTTTTGACAACCATGTAATCATTTGACCATGTCCCATTACTTTTGGGTCAGTTTCAACTGCTTCAGAACAAACGATTGGTGATGTTTATAAATTAAAATAAATGTAAAAATATTGTTAATAAATAATTATTTATATAGTAATTTATCATTATTGCATTGTTTTGTGTGAATTATAGTGAATTTTTGATACAAAAATAGAGGAAAAGCTTAGAAAGCAAATGGAAGTGGATGTGGTGTTTTCTTCCAATCATCGAGTACAGCTGTGTAATGTTTATGTTAAATATCCATTTCAGTCTATTTGTTAAAATATTAGTGTGAAAGACAATATAGAGTCAAGGGGGAAAAAGAATAATTGGTTGAAAAATGATAGATACCATAATTTGGTAGAATGTGAAGAAATCATACAAAAAATAAATTTTTAAGTAAAATGAAAAAATTAATATTAGTTAATGACTGTTTCATTAAATTATTAAAATTTTTTTTTTAATATTTAATGAACATTAATGATTTTATAAAATGAAAATAATGTACAGATAGTCCTCAACTAACAATCATTTTGACTTATGACAGCAATATAATTAGTAAATTCTGATTGGTCAAATGCAATTAACTATTGAGTTCTTGATCCAATGGTCTAATATATGAAAAGTATCCTTTTTTTGTATTTAGTTCTTGTAGTTTTGTGTTCTTTATGTTTATTAAGACAATGTATAATGTCTTAGTAAACATTAGTAATGCAAAATCAATAAATTTGGATATTTATGACTTTATGACCATTCTGATTTACAATCAAAAGGATTCAAAATTGAACCCCATCACAGAAAGGATGATAAAAGGAAGATATCCTGAAAATTTCAACCAAATATCTTAAAAATAAAGAAAATACAGTCAAACCTCATTAAGATGAACTTGCTTAGGACAAATTTTCGATAGTAAGAATTATCTTTCCCATCCCAGGCCTGGTATATATTCAAATAATGTTAAATTATTCGTTTATGACAAATTCACTTAATACAAATTCTCCGTTAGTACGAAAGAATTTTCGAGGTCCCACGTATTCACGCTATGGTTCATTAAGATGAATTTGTTTCCTTTTGTCAAATATACAGTACATTTCAGCCTTAATAATCCAATTCACACCAATGCTTAAGTTTTAATGAGTTTACAGTTGTTAGCTTAAGATTAGTTTTACCGCTTCAAGTCTTAAGCTCCCATAGGAAACAATGGGATTTCTTCTCCGGTTCCGTTTTCACTGGTAAAGGAATCGAAGAATCGGTCCTCAGGATGACGGACCTGTCCATTAGATCTAGTAAACAACTGCAGCTGGCCGCGATTTCATGTACCGTATGCTATCCGGATTACTTTAAAAATTAATTTAAATAAACCACAACTGTTCAAATCAAGTAATTTTTCTTTATCTTTTATATTTTTATTTCAAAAATGACAATAGCACTTATTCAGTCTCAACAGAATTGTGTAATAATGTACTGAATATGTTTGTTGCAGGTTTGGAACTTTTTAATAATGCACTTTTTTAAAACACAGTTGAAGCCGCTTTTCAAAATTGCAATTTTTCTTTCAAATGTTCACGTATTTAAAAATATTGAATTTGAAATAAATTCTTATTAAATCTGATTTTGATTTCCCCCCTGTTTTTGTTCAGTAAAAGATCTATGCAATAGAACACTGTATAACATTAAAAATGATACGCATGATTTAAATTATGCTTCGCTCAATATATATTTAAAGCTGGGTTCACATTACAACTGAGCAATTCTACGTCACATTTCCATAGCAACAGCAGTCGTTAGTTGGTCCAGTCATACGACCAAGTTTTGCCCAGTTGAATATTTGAAGTCTAGTCGCCGCGGTCCGCCAACAATAACCAATTGGAGTGCCTTTCTGAACAGCCAATCGTATTTTCTTTCTTTGACAGGTAGTTTGTGATGTTTAATTGCCATCTTTGCTGATAAAGATTTTATTGAAGAATTAATAAATGAAGTTCGGCAGTATCCTTGGATATATGATATACGTTGCCACGATGATTTTCTGATTGTAAGTAAAATTTATCAGACGATGATTCGTTGTATTATCAAAATGTAACAGCTCTGATTGGCTAATACAAAACGTCATTAGATAGTCGGCAGAGAAATGTGAACTGCTTGGCTCAAAGTCAGTGGAATTGGTCGGTTGGTCGGTGAAGTCAGCCCAGTCGCTTGTAGTGTTAACCCATCTTAACTTGGTTTAACGAGTAGATGATGTCATTTCCTACTTATAATACAAACGATGGCTTAGACAAACAAATTTTGTCAGTCCCATAAGATTCGTCTTAATGATGTTCGACTGTATCATGATTTATAAAAATATGCAAATTTTCAAAACATTTATGAATGTTAATATATTCTTTGGAGAAATCCACATTACAGGATTTGGGATTTAAAAGAGTTAAATTAATAAAACTGAAAATTTATTAGCAGCACATTTCATGAAGAAAAATTAACCTTTTCAAAAATGACTGATACTGGTTCAAATTTATCTCAATGAATATTTATTAGTTAAATGTTCATATACAGGTAGGCCTCGATTAGCGTGAATAATTGGTTCCACGAATTTCTTGCGCTAATCGAATTCGAACTAATCGAAGTATTAATTCTATCAAAAATATGGTAATTGGTTCTTGCTTTGTGAGATTCCGGCCATTAGCTAAGTTTCACGATAACCCACGATAAATGATCTGTTGACAAATGATCACAAAGAAGGGAGCCTAGGATTCGCATTGGAATATTTACCCTATCCCCAGAATTTTGGAATACTGTTATAACTTCCGATGAGACAACTTTTGCATCAAATTCACACGGGCAGCTTCACTGTTACAGACAACCCAGAACACGATATTTACCTAAAAATGTGGCTCATATATCTTCAAGATCGCTCGGTTTCCGAATGCGCCCAACGATTTGGAATCGGATGACGTCATAGAACGAAGAGTTTTCATCAGACGTTGTTATGCTAATAGTTATTTGTTTATTAAATTATATTATTTCAAGATATTTGATTGAAAGTATTAAAAATATATATTCAACAGTGGAATGCCCGTTATTCGACATTATTATGCATTATTAATGTCTACTTTGCCGATTCCGTCACATTTGACGTCGTGATGTAAATGAGACGTAATTTTTCACGCCGACACAGTATAATGGCGATTTACTTTTGTTCTCGACTGTACAAAACATCAGACTGTGTGGCCCGCTTAAAAATATTTTTTTTTGAAAATGGCCCGCCGTCCAGAAAAGGTTGCCGACCCCTGCTTTATATTGTTGTCCTTTGTCTGCCAAACCTTCATCACCCAGACATTATGCAATATTTACTATCTCCTTGACTTCTGGGAATTTATTTTGGGTAAATTCATTCCCGCACTCCTTCAACAGTTTAGACCAACAGGTATTCAGAGTTAACTGCTTTACTTTATCAAGTAAGTCTTTGATGATGGTGATACAGTTAACAATGTTGAACTTTTTCCAAAAATCTGTGACTATCAGACTTGGATCATTTTCAATAGCTTTGAGTAGCCTGTTAAATGTGTGATATGTACAGTATTGTTTGAATGTTTCCATAATTCCTTGATCCAGAATTTTATAAGTGAAGTAATATTTGGAGGCAGAAAATACAACTTTGACATTTGGGTGAATGAATTGAAATGCCTCTAGGTATCCTGGAGTGTTATCTAAGATCATCAGCACCTTGAAGGCCAAGTTTTTCCTGGCTAGATACTGCTCAACATCATGAACAAAGCAATTATTCAGCCAATCCATTGTCAATATGGCTGTTACCCACACTTTCTTGTTTGCACACCAAAACACTAAAACATGACATTTGTTTTGACATTTCAAGGCACATGGATTCAGTGAGCAATACACTAGCATTGGTTTCACCATACAGACACTGACTACATTGGCACTCGAGCAGGGTGACACAATCTTCCACAGCTTGTATTCTGGTGCAGAGCATTCAGCTTTGGAAATGTAAATCCTGCTAGTCATGCATTTCCAATAAAGACTCATTTCTTCTACTTTGAATACTTGTTAAGGCAGATACCCTTTATCATTAATTACTTTTTTTAATTGTTCTTAATAAATCTTTGCGTCATTATGGTCAGCCGAGGCTGATCACCAACTTTATGTTATGAAGGTTATAACAATGAAAGAAGCATGTAAATTATTCCTTACTAGCTTTAAATTTAGACTAGCCAGAACGTCTGCACCAGATGATCATATATTCTCAGTGCTTTTTCACATATCACCGAACTACTTAAAGGAACTCTGTATTGTATTTGATTCTCAATCCAAAATATTAAATGCCTTTTCCATTTTCCATGATCTCTTTTTTCATAATTGGATCATGGGAAATATAGGTAATTTTAGCATTAATAGTAATTCCACTAATAACACTTAACTTTAATTGTTTCTTCACTGTTTTTAATAGTTCTTATAATTGATTTTATAGTTCTCCAAAAAAGCACAAATTAGCAGTACAAATTAATCAACACTTTATTATACGAACAAAAACGCTTTCGGTATACACGGCACCATCATCAGTTGCACAGAACAATAATAATTACAAGTTATTTTAGAACAGAACACAAAACAGAACAGAGTTTCAAAAAATTGGATTCAAATAAGGATAACGGAAAATTAATAATAATATAACAAAATAATTTCCAAACTTGGATATTGGGTTTCACTAATTCTCTAAAGAGAGCAATAATAAAATAAACATTTTTCATAGTAAGATTAAACGTTCTTCTTAACAGCATACCTCCACGCTGTGCTTAGCCCATCTGCTTGTCGGATGTTAATGACTATAGTTATTATTACTCCTCTATACTGGATTAAATACTCACACCATCATCACGTATATTTGAGTTGGAACAGTTCTTTGGTGCTTCTATATTTTTGCATTTATTTTATTTTTTCCCCCCATAATGGCTCCCTTAGTACTCTTACTCCTCTATACTGGATTAAATACTCACAACATCATCACGTATATTTGAGTTGGAACAGTTCTTTGCTGCTTCTATATTTTTGCATTTATTTTATTTTTTCCCCCCATAATGGCTCCCTTAGTACTTTATTTGAATGGAAAGGGGCAATCAAAATTTAGCCACCAAGTTTACCATACAAAAGAAAGAAAAGATTCCAGATCTTCTTATATGATAAGTGAGTGCTTTACCATACAGTCATAACCTGACTATAAATTTTTAATAAAACAGAAAAGTATTTCTAGCTAATATACTATGAAAATAGTCTTACAAAAGGGCAAATATAACATCAGATTATCTAAGTCAAATGATAATAAATAGGGGAGTACTCGTATGCCATTCAATATTTTAAAACAATAGTTCTTCAAGAGTGTGTCATTCTTCAACAATTTATTTAATTTATTCAAATGTTGCAATAAACTGCTGTATATCTTTCAATAATTACTATTTCTTTAGAGAAATTAAGCCTGTTTCTTTATTCATGAAATGACATGCCACACTTCATGTCTTTTGTGTATGTAAATGCTTTTTAACAATTTGTGAGGATTTTCAGAGAATCATATTTTATTATTTGGCTATTTATGTAAGCATCCAAATAAGATCATGTTTCATCTAAAAATTACAAATAGGTAAATTAACTTTTTTGCTTGTGTGATAAATGGATAATTTGTATATATAACATTCTCACCAACAGATATGAAATGTATGTATTTGAATATATTTGAGCATGAAGATAAACTGAAAAAATTTGCATATTAAAATATGAAATTGTTAACATTAAAATTATACTTACCTTCGCATAACTTTTGTATCCTTCCATTCTCTAAACAAAAATTGAAGTAATAAATTTAAAGCAAGGCAGCTTTCTTTTTTATTTTTCCAATCACCTCCTTCCACATATTTCAATAATTCCTTAATGGTTTATGACCATGAAACAAAAGAATATAAATTAATAATATATATTGAAAATTTTTTATTTCTCATAAAATTAGAGCAATATATTTACAAAATATATTGTTTTAAATTATGAGATATCTGTTTTTTGAAATTATTATTTTTTTATTTTACAAACTATCAATGGGCAAAAAAATATATAAAAAAATATTGTAACTAAAATTAGAAGTAAATTTCTTCTAATTTTTATGTTTCACTTTATTTCTTAAACTGTCTTTATTTATTTATTTCATTAAAAGAAAAAATAATTCTTGAGATAATAAACTTGCAAAACAAAATTTCAATGAATTTCTTACTTCTGGTAATTGGCAAGGTATAATATCAGGCACAGATGGTGAATCACATATAGGCAATCTCAGGAAGAATTTGTAGATGAGGTAGAACTGGAGTGCTATTGTTATTATTGATCCCACACATATAAATGAAATAGCTAGGAATATCATGATATATTGCAATAATATTATGGAATAAATCTAGAAAGCAAAAAATAAAAATATATTTAGTAGTAAATTCTGATTTTAAAACCATTATATTTATCAAATATTAAGAAATTTGAAATCATGACAAAAATAAAGAAAAATAAATTATCCAAAAGAAAAATAAATTGCAAAAAATTACATAGGCCTATAAATTTCAATTTTGTGACTATTATTTTTTTTATCAAAAAAAAATAAAATCATCATCAACAATTTACACAATTTTATATTTATTTTGTCTATTTTGCACTTTTTTGTTAATTGTAACAGTTAAAAATATATAGAAACAAGTTAGAAATATTACAAATTATTTACAATTCAATGCAACACTTTAATTTCATTTTATTGCAATCATTTTTTTACAGTGAAAGTTTATTTTGTTTCTTGCCTTTAGTTTGCAAACTCTGATACCTCTTTTAACAGCATTTAGCCAATAATCTGGAACCATCCTAACATTTCACCTTCTTTGTTAATTTCTCTTATGTCTTAGTGAAATCTTTCACTTTGCTTTTATCTTTTTACTTTAAATGCATTTCATTAATAAATATAAGAAAATGTTGTACATATAGAAAAAATATTTTGAAAATCTGTGTGTGATGGAAAAATTTCAACTTTACTTTTAGATTTATTGCATAAAAATGATAATTTGTTATAGAATGATTATTTTAACATTTGTTAATTAATTTGAAACATTGAGAAACAATAGTAAGAAGAAACAATCCTTTGTCACATTCTTTTGAAAATTTATGATATAAAATATTTAAAATTTCTTAATAAATCTTATTGAATGAAGCAAGTTTCTACAACAAAATTATTATTAACTTTTCATATGAATTATATTTTGATATTTTCTTATCTATATTATTTTTTACAATATCATTTATTAAAAATATCCAGTATTATTGCAATGTCTATCATATTTGTTTCATGCTATTATATCTATTGACAAAATATAGCAATCTAATTATTTTTTATTTACAAATAAAATTAATTTAACA
The DNA here is from genome assembly GCA_000484575.1 of Olivierus martensii. Classification (NCBI taxonomy): domain Eukaryota; kingdom Metazoa; phylum Arthropoda; class Arachnida; order Scorpiones; family Buthidae; genus Olivierus; species Olivierus martensii. The sequence continues at coordinate 16,379 of AYEL01080220.1, forward strand.
TAATTCAACTTAACTAGGGATTTTTTAATCAAATAATCCTAAACTGGCCAAATTTTATCCCTAGTGCCTAGCGAATTTTTTTTAGAATTAAAATGCTAATTTTTATTAATTTCTTAGTAAAAATTATAAAAAATTTCTGTCAGCCTGAATTTGCCAAGAGGGCTTGTAACTATGTTCAGCCTGTTCAGGAGCACTGATATTGGCCTAATCTGATAATTCTTCTAAAATAGTTAACTTATATGCATCCTGAAATTAGAAATTTGGTGATGTCTTGATAGTCTAACTGGTTAAGACATTAGGACAGTAACCTGGAGACCTTGGTTTCACTCTAGGCCAAGACAAATTTTTAATTTCTGGAAATTAGTAAAATTATAGTTCAATAATTAAATGAGAGATGGTGCCACTTTGGCCCAAATTTAAATTATTATTAATCCAATACATAATGATACTGTAGCATAATTAATAAATTATTAATAATTTGTCAATTTAAAATTCTAAAAAAAAAAAAAAATAGTTATCAAATATTAATTAATAAATAATTATTAATTTGGCTAAAAAAAAAAAAAATAGTTCACTAGGGATAAAATTTGGCTAATTTAAAATTATTTGGTTAAAATTAATTTATATTTGATTTTCTTTTTTATTTTAAATATCCATTTTAAAGAAAAAAAATCAATATCTCAAAGATGCATAATGGAAAGAAAAAATATAATTTAATTTTATTTAACTGTATAAAGAATATTAAAAAAAATATAGAACATAAAACTTTTACAAAGAAATATAAATATTTTAAAGAATATATATACAGGTAGGTCTTGATTAGTGCAAATAATGGGTTCCAGGAATTTCTCGCACTATTCAAATTCGCATTAATCGAAGTATTAACTATATGTAAAATATGATAATTGGTTCTTGCTTTGTGAGATTCCAGCCATTAGCTAATCTCACGATGAATAACTACAATACTAACTACTTAAGAAATATTTATTTTCATATTTTACATTGTTGCTCATCATCTAAATTAATAACTTATCAGGAATTGCGTCTCTTACCATCATCAAACCAATCGCCAAATCGAAACCAAAATAGCAAATCGACAACAGAAGTTGAGCGCCGCTTTTATGTTGCTCAATCACATCCATTTTTTGCTGTAGATTAATCATTAACCTCTACTTTTTTCAATTCCTGTTTTATCATCAAAAGTATTCTTCCTTTTATCCATTTCAAAATTTTTTAAAAGAGAAAATTCTGTACCATACTATATGTATGCGATAACAAAGTTGAATAATAGTAATGTTAAATAGCTAACGGCAAAAAAGCCCATCTTTCTGGTGTTTCACCCCTTCAAAGCCAAGTGACCATTCTTGGACTGCACCTGGTCTGGTTTTACTAACCGAAAATTAAAAAATGATTAGATTTAATGCTTTGAATAATACTTTGTATTTTAATTTTGTTTGTTGTTTTGTGATTTTAATAAAGTGAAATAACATTATAAAAAATAGAATTTTTTTCTTCATTTGATTCAATGCAAAAAATAAGCTGGAGCACATTTCTTATTTCTGATATATTAGAAAATAAATAAATTCTATTAAAATTTTTTAAAAATATTTAATATTCAAAGAATTAGCCATTAAGGAAGAAAATGAAAAAGTACCAATATTACTGAATATCAATTTCATATATTTAATAAGTTATATAAAAACTGAATATTTATTACTATTATTATTATAAATATTTAGTAAAATATTTTTAGTATTGCTAATTAGGATATAATTAACAAACAACTTTTACTTATCATCATAAACAATAACTAATGCAATAAACACAATACTTTTCAGATTTATTGATAAACTGTAGTGAAATTAGAAAATATAATGAAAGATGACAACTGAATTTTGTAGTGAGCTTTTTTATAAACTGTCAAATGCATTCGAATTAAAGCATTTGTAAGTACAGTCATTCCAAAGTTAGATTGTAATTGAATCCAAGATTGGTGATGTTAATCAAAATGATCATTCTAATGTTAAAATAGAGTGATTCATTTCATACAATAAATTTTTGACCAAGACACACAGATACACTTACTCTGTACTTATGACAAATTTATTTGAAAATATGAAATCTAAAAAACTGAATAATAATTTAAGAAAGCAGATACTTTCTTTTGAATTGTGGATAAACCATCTGGATTATCTCAATGTCCAGTAATACAGACTGTGATGCATGGGTCTTTGATAAAGTCTTAAAGTAATCGAGCACTGATGTTTGTAAACCAGGTCTTTTCTCTTTCAAAAATCTCCTAAAAGCAAAATATAATGAAAATATGAAATCTAAAAAACTGAATAATAATTTAAGAAAGCAGATACTTTCTTTTGAATTGTGGATAAACCATCTGGATTATCTCAATGTCCAGTAATACAGACTGTGATGCATGGGTCTTTGATAAAGTCTTAAAGTAATCGAGCACTGATGTTTGTAAACCAGGTCTTTTCTCTTTCAAAAATCTCCTAAAAGCAAAATATAAAATTTTCTTTATTCTTTGTTTTTTTATTGTTCACTGGTCATTAATAACTTTAATAAGTTCAAGATCTTCAGTTAATTTTAAAACTGTACCAGTTTCAAAACTGACTGAAGATTGTGGTCCTCTCATGCTCAGACCTTAAAGTCATTAAAACACTTTTGCTTCAAATTTCAACAAGCTTCTCAAACACAAAATCTTGATCATGGAAGTTTCATTAATTCAAAATCATTTTTAGCAGTGACTTCTAAATCAGGTTTGTTGTTATAATGTCTGGATTTTCTCTATTTGCTTGGCAAAAAGATCAAAACTCTAAATTATGTTTTAGTTCTGAATCTCCAATAAGACAAAAGGGAAAACTCTTTCAGACACTTTCATTGTTTTCTCATAAATTTCTACTTACGAATCCCTAAAATCTTTATTGTATTTAGAATATTAAAAGCTTAAGTCATTCAATATGAAATCTTTATCTTCTCTCTTCATGACTGTGTTCAAACTGCAAAAATATTAAATATTTAAATAAGTCTTGAATATCATATTCACTTTTTGATCTGTGAATTGAATTAGACAAGTGGTATTTAGATGAAAAAAGACACCTATTTGTAAGATGGAAACTTAATCACTGCTTACAAACCAATTTAGAGATGACATAAGAGGAATGTAAATATATCACAGGAATGAATTTGTATATTTGGATTAATAAATAGGATCTGTAGCAAATGACATAAGTCCAGAATGGAATAAGATTAGACAATATAAATTGAGGGGTGACTGTATATAAAAATTTTATTTAATATCTAAAAATTGAATTACATAAAAAAACTGTAATCTATGAGATGTAATTTTATACACAAGGAGGGATCTACAATAAAAATTATTTTAAGGTAATAATTAAAAAACACAATTTAATGAATTTTAAATCAAAATAATCATCTTTGTAATTAAACTTGGTATTATTATTTACTAATATATTATTTTAAAGAAAAGCAATACAAATTTCATAACTTGATTTACTGTCATCCTCTACAGAATAAATATAAATTTTCTATTTGAATTTATAAAAATTTCTAAATATAATTTTCATAATATAAAATTCAATTTGTCCTCAGAAAAATTAGTTTACTGAAAAAAATTTCCTGTGAAAAGACTATAAGAACAAAAAGACCAGAAAAAAGTATTCTATTGAATAAATTATTCTTTTCTTTCTTAAACAGGCAGTCCCAACTTATGTAGATCTATATTTATGTAAAGATTCTCTGACTAAAAACAAAAATATACTGATCATAGCAGATAAAGTTACAATGAAGATATGAGCATTTTTATCCTAATTTCATCATTTTTCAATATAAATATGTGTTTTTTGGGCTTATTAGATCATTTTAGTTAACAAGCCAGGCCCAAACCCAGATTTCTCTTGAAAGTATGGGACCCATAAATGAATTCAAATTCTCCAAGACAATAAGTGTCTGCTTTACACCACTTGACTTATGTGCTATTTTTAATATAACTGTTTTTAATGTTATGACTTTGTGACATAGTATAGGGTACTATTTAATACTGCTCCAACATACTAAAGATATGCTAGGGTATACTCCAACATACATAATGTTTTGCAGAACAATTCACTTACATAAGTTTGGGATTGTCTGTATATAAATATATATTTAGCCCAAATAATCCTGATTAATCTGCCTTAATTAATCCCTTGATTTATAACGGATTTTAATGATTTTGAAATAATTTAAACTAATTTTAGCGCCATCTCGTAATTAGAATAATTATTATTTTATTAAATCAATGAGTGGCGCCATCATAATACTGATTCAACTATATAAATTCAATATTTGTCTATCAGGCTGTCTGTCTATTTCATATAGGCTTCCAATGTGGTTTGACCTGCAGAAACCAACCTTTGCATAGCAACTTCCTTTGACTGTGCAGATAACATAGGCACCTTGGGTTATCTGCACAGAGGAAGACTACAGATCTGACCTTGGATCAAGATCACTCAGGGATGGACTATTTGAGGTTGCAATAAAAATATGTACAAGTAATCCTCAATTTATGACTACTTGCACTTATAATAGTGATGTAATCAGTAAATTCTGTGACTGATGAATGCAATTGACATGAATCCCTGAACTTAAGTTAATATATAGAAACAATCTATTTTGTATCTGTTGTTGTATTTTAGTGTTCATTAAGTTTATTATTATAAATGAAGTGTAATAATAAATATTTATAGTGGGAAATTGGGCATTTTTAACATCCAATTGCTGTGACTTACAACAAAATAAATCGAGGACTATGGATATTTAAATCTTCAGAGTTTTGTTTGAATTTGCGATGACACCATAGTTGCACCAGTATGATGTTAGTGTGACAATAATGGATGACATCACAAAATAATGATTGTTATGTCATTGTCACAATAATTATTGGATAATTGTGACAATGATGTAATCCAGTTATCCAATATCATCATTATCCATTGATATTATGTCATTATCCAATAATGATTGTCACACTGATATAACAATCAGTAACAAATAATAATGCCATATCATTGAAATGATGATGATATCATGCCAAAATAAGCTGGTTAAATCAACATTAAAGTTAGACATAAAAAGTCAGTGGATTCAAAATGCTAAAAAATATGATCTATTGATATCATATTTTATGATAAATTGATACATCTGCATAGTTCATTATCAATTAATTATCCATAATGTCTATAAATTTACTTAATTTAAAATCTATTCAGAGTTCCAGCATCATGATGGAAAAAGTATTATTACAATTGTCACAAACTATATTATGTGTTTGAAATTCCTAAACGATGAGTACCTTGACTAATATTTTATAAATTTTGAAGTTGTTTATTATAAATTCAAAGTAAATGATCTTCATAAATACAGTGGGTGATCGGTTAACGAACATAATCCGTTCCAAGAAAATGTTCATTATCGAAACCCAATATCCAAGTTTGGAAATTTTGTTATAATATTATTAATTTTCCGTTATCCTTATTTGAATCCAAATTTTTTGAAACTCTGTTCTGTTTTGTGTTCTGTTCTAAAATATTTGTAATTATTATTGTTCTGTGCAACTGATGATGGTGCCGTGTATACCAAAAGCGTTTTTGTTCGTATAATAAAGTGTTGATTAATTTGTACTGCTAATTTGTGCTTTTTTGGAGAACTATAACTTCAAAGTTAAGCAGTGTTTAATAGCTTCAATCTTATAATTGATTTGTTAACATTGATTAGCATGGCCATCAATGCAGCATTTTCTCCTTGCCCTAACCTTGTCACCATATTGATTTTTTTTTCCTCCAGTGATAACATGTTTCTAGTCCTTTTGGCTGGTTTATCACTATCAATATTTTTTGAATGTTTGGAGCACATCATGATGAAAAAGAAAAATTTATAAAAATGAAATCTAATGCTAGATTATATTTAAAAAACTGCACACGAAACACAAATGGATATGAAATAGCATTAATATGGACTTGAAGCACATAAATGCAAGACTGATTGATTCCATTTCTATTGAAAGTTATTTACGATATGCATAGAAATTGCGTGTCTATTATTCTTCTAGAAATTGTAAAATAAGTGACTTAAAAAGACAATACAATTTCACTCTGATCCAAAACTAAAACAAAACATTGGTCCTTTCTTTTCCATTGCCGTTTTTTCCCTTTTGGTGCAAAAATTCTTAGCATTCTCTAAAATACAAAATGGATCATCTGTAAAATTGTTAATTTGTAGTGAAAAATGATAATAATAATAAATAAACATTTACAAACTGCTTTTATACAAATCCCAAATCTGCAATTGGTGAATTGCTATACATTTAAGAATTCTCAGATATTTCTTAAATTTTTTACTGATTTGTATGTAAAACATCCTATTATATTACATTCATTCACTTTTCCTCACTGAATAATAATAATTCAAATATAGAACTTTGAAGATCATTTTTGTCAGTCAGTCAAAAAAGTTAATTTAAATATCTGAGAATTCTACCAAGCTTCAGATTGAATATATCGTCGTAAGTGAAAAAAATCACATAATTTTGCAAAGGTAAGTCTTAGCTTATTTAAATTGATTGCATTCGATTCGGAATGACAAGATACATCTAAAATTGTTTAAAATATCTGATTATCTATAAAAGTTTTGCAAAAAATCATAAAAATGTGATTCTGGGCCCCAAATTTGGAGCCCCATAACTTGAGAATGGGGCTTCTGCCTTACATGGGACCTTCACCAATAAACTCAGGAGTGTTTAATTAGGGGATAAGATAAAGATGAGGTCAAAATTCCGCTGGGATTTTTTCTCCTGTCCTACTCAAAAAGTTTTAGAAATATGGTATATAAAGAAATCTTAGAACAAATTAAAATTTAGAAATTTCAGCAAGGAGGTAATTTTAATTACAAAAGCAAACAGTTAAATCATAAAAAGAGCAATCTTTTCATGACTTTATAAGAAAAAGAAGGCAGGATTCCAGATTACCTACTGGGAGTTTTTGTGTCTATCAGTAGCACCACGTACTGAGCTCAAATCATCGTGCTGCTTAACCGTCCAATCCTTCGTCACATAATTGTACTTGGATGTGTGATAACTGCAGCACCACAAAAACTTGTGGCAGGTAATCTTATATCTTGCCAAAAAGAAAATAAATTTTACTAAGCTATTTTGTTTATAAATATATAAAAATATAAATAAATTAGTAAGAATCGTTTTGAAGAAATCGTAAATCATAAAAAATCTCCTGATTCCGATTAATCATCCCATCACTAATAAATACTGAAAATTTCAGATGAAATCTCGCTTAATTTTTATCAAAAGCAGAATTTTAATTTTTTTATTTTTTTTTTATATTAATTAGACATAATTTAAAAAAAGTAGTCTGTAATGAATTATAGACTACTTTTTTATGATAGTGTAAATATGTTTTTAAACTTTTATATGCAGTAGTAAATGAAAACAGGCTGTCATTTGCTTTATAGCAGTGGTCTGGAACATAACTACTGTAGTTGTGAAAAAAAGCAGTACTGCATTAATTTTACATAATCATTCCATTCATCAATGCACATTTTTGCATACCACATTTGTGCTATTCAATCAGAACAAAGATAAAACAGTAATACTAAATATTATAAAATATAATATTAATATAACTCAATCAGAACAAAGATAAAACAGTAATACTAAATATTATAAAATATAATATTAATTTATATATAGTTGAATTAAGCCATTCTTAACTTATACAGTTAATTTATCTCAGAATAAGAAGAGGAGCTACTGTAATTTTATTTTATCTTATTTCTGTATTTGATGAAAGTCCTAGTGTCCCTTTTATTTTGCAGTGACTCAATGTTAATATAAAATTTTAAATGAATTAATTATCTATTAATAATAATTTCACCTGTTGTTTGATGATTTTGAAGTTTATTATAAGCTTCAAAATCATCAAATAATTTATAAAGTAATTTACATTATTACTTTATAACTTTTTTTCGTTTAATTTTCTTTTCCTTTTTTTAACAGAAAAATAAAGCCCGAGCAGAAAAAAATAGAAGTGATGATGAAGCAGAAATTTTTGATAACAAATTTGACAAACAAATCAAGAAAAGTAATAAAAAAAGGACAGATGATGACGACGACAACAAAATAGACAATGTTAAATTAAGTAAGAAGAAAGGTAAAAAAAAGCAAGATGAAAGTGATGATGATGAAATTCAATCTAAATATGTTAAAGGAAAAAAAAATAAAACTAAAATTGATATCAGTGATGAGGAAATTGAAAATCAAGATCAAAGTGAAGAAAAAATTGAGCAAAAAAAGCATAGAGGGAAAATAGCAAAACCAGAGAGGAGTGATGATGATGATGATGAAACAATATTGGTAAAAGATAATAAAGCAAATAAAAAATCAAAGAAAGGTAAAAGTAATCTAATAGATGATGATGAATTAATTGAAACAAATGTAAAAGTAGCTAGAAAACAAAAAGGAAGAAAAATAAAAGATGAAATTAGTGATGATGATTCTGAATTGGTTGTTAATATTGCTAGGACTAAGAAAAAAGATGACCACACAAAAAAAATAAGGGAATCAAATATTGAAATTGATAATGAAAGTGTAGCCACCAAAAAGAGATCATTAAAATCAAAATCAGTCTTTGAATTATTGGACGTTGAAGATGATGATATAGATCTTGATTATGAAGATGATTCTAAAAGTGATGATTTTAATAAAGTTAAGAGCAAACCAGAAATAAAAAAACAATCTTTAGAAGAACAAGATAGCACTATAGCAGGGAAAATTAAAGATGATAAGTTAGGAAAAAAGTCCAAAAAAAAGGAGAGAAAGAAAAAGGATGATGATGATGATGAAGTAGAAAAAATGTTAGAAGAATTAGCTTTAGAAATTGAAGGAAAGAAACCGGCAGCAGAAAAACAAAAAGAAGGTACTCCTGAGAGTATGGAACAAGATTCAAAAGCAGAAGAGTCAGAAAGATCAACTAAAAAGAAGAAAAAGAAAAAAACTGAAGTTCCTGAAAATCAGTTGGAAAAACTTGAAAGTCAGCTTGATATTGAGAAAGAAGATCATACAGTTAAAACAGCTGCACAGAAAAAAAAGGAAAAGAAAGAAAAAGAAAAACAGAAGAAGTTATCTCAAAAAGCACAGGTTAGTAAATTTTAAAAATATGATTACATAGTGATTAAAGGAATTCTTTTATATTTAGCAAAATTTGTAAAAATATTTTGTTGATAAAATTTTAATTTTTTTCTGTAAGATTAGGAAGTGTTTTAAAAAAAAAATTTATATAAAGTTTAATGTTTCTTTACAGTATAACCAATTTATTCATATATATTATCTGCTTTATGCTCTTGAAATGAGTATAATATATGCAAGTATTTTTGTAAATTAAAATGAAAATAATATAGCAACTTCAATGTTATTCAGTTTTTACAGTTACTAATATTAGAATCCATATTTTACTATCTTATTGTAATAATTCAGTCAGTTAAGCAGGATAAAACATTAATTAATATATTTTAATTGAAATATTGTATCTTTGTCCATATAAATGGTCTAAAACATTTCACTTAAAATGTAATTAATGTTGTTTCTATTTAACTGGTTATGATGTTTCAGTATCTTTTTAAAATATCAATGTTAAAAAATAGGCACTACCATTTATTTAGATTTCTGAAATATATTATGAAATATAGTTCTAAAGATCAATGCTCATTTACATCAACTGCTTAACCCTATCTGAATATACTAATTTAAAAACAGCACTACACGCAGTATAGTTACAACTTTTCTTTATTAAACTCAGCAGAGTTTAATAAAGAAAAGTTGTAACTATAATGCGTGTAGTGCTGTTTTTAAATTAGTATATTCATATAGTTCTAAATGGAATTTTGCCAATTTGTTGGATCAATTTTAATTTTTTTTCATAAAATATGAGATTTTAAATGCCTTTGACAGTAAAAATGATTATTGCTATTTTTAGCCACAATATAGCAGAATTTTGGCTGCAATTAATTGATGTCTCAAATAATGGCTGCCTCAATTAACCAATTTAGTTAATTAAAACAAATCTTAAAGAAAAAAACTAAAAGAAAATAACCAAAGTTAATTTTCCTTAATTGGGACACCCTTGATTATCTGGGTTGTGATCAATTGGAGGTTATCTGGAAGCAATTGTTGGTTATCAATATTTTACCTTAGCTGTGCTATCTGAAAGATTCTTAAATTCATCAGATTAAGTTGTTTATTATATCTCAAATAAATTATGATAAAAATTAGAATCAAATTAAAATTACACTATGTAACACGATTTTTGTTTCTGGTTAATCAATATCATTTTCTAATTGGTTTTATTATAAAAACATGAAAAAACTTTACTTCTCTGCAGAAACTTTGCTTTTGTGGTCAGGGCAACGAAAAGTTGAAATTTGCATACTGACTTTAAGGAAACGTACAAATTTTCGGGTTTCTCTTTATTTAAAGACAAAAAGGGAACATTATATTTCAAATCAATAGTATATTTTAACCAAAATTCTACAAATTGATGACAAGGAACCTATAAATGTGTAGTTTTGCGAGATTTGCAAGTGTATGTCATATTACTTTCATGAATAAGTCCCCAAACATAATCCCCAATCATGTGTTCATTGTAGGTTCCCTGGTTGCAATGTTCAAAATGTTTCAAGTCCTGAAGAAAGTGCTCTCCTTGCTCCTCGGAATAGGCACCCATGTTCTCTTTGAGGCTATCAAGGTGGGCATCAAGTATATGTACTTTGAGAGACATCCTGCAGCCCATTTTGTTGTAATTTTTTACCAGAGTCTCAACCAATTCAACATAGTTCTCAGCTTTATGATTTCCAAGGAAGCCTTTAACTACTTTAACAAAACTGATCCATGCCACATTCTCCTTTTCTCTGAGAAGCTTGGGAAACTCTTGACACTCGATAACTTTCTTTATTTGAGGTCCAAGGAAAACGCCAGTTTTAACTTTTGCTTCAGAAAGCTTTGGGAACAGATGTTGTAGATGCTTGAATGCTGCAGATTCCTTGTCCAATGCTGCCACAAATTGCTTCATGAGTCCCAGTTTAATGTGCAAAGGTGGCATTAGTCTTACATATCATCCATACAAGCACTACAAGCAGTCTAGGATAAATCAGCATTTATTACAGTTCCTATGCACGTACAAACGTTTTCGGTGCCAATTCGCACCCTCCTCAGGTACACTCAGTTAAATTAACAAGATTATTTAAAACTTATTCTTAGAACATAAACAATTCTATTCTAAACTACAATCAAATATAACAGATTTAGAACAACTCTTAGTGTAACATAACTTTAAATTCTTATAAAAAACAAACATGCGCTATACATTAGAAAAATATAACGTTAATTCCATTATAAACTAATACATTCTAAGCTATAACTAAACTTATTTATGCTATTTCCGTACTTCTTGCCGACTCTTCTACTTTTTATCTAACCCTGCTTTAATTCGTTTTTTTCTTCATTTCCTCCCTAAGTGCGTATCTCCAAGGCCCTGGCAACTCCCAAGCTACCCTATCGTTCACTAAATTCTCCTTGTCCTTTCTCCTTAATATTTCTATTGTCTCCGCCACTACGGGTTGCGTCCCCGGTGCGATCGTTCTTATCACCTCCGCTTGCTGCCATTTTATATCCAGATCTCTACCATACGCTTCCATCGCTAACGCAGTATTAACCTTCCCTTTTCTTACATTTCTTCTGTGCTCATCAATTCTTGTAGCTAACGTTCTACTAGTTACTCCTACATATGCCGCCCTTTCCTCTGTTACTACATCTTCTATCGGAATACTGTATACACCACTTCTTTCCATTTGCGTTAATCTGTCTTTGTCATTATGCACTAAATTGAAAATCGTAGGCACTCTTCTAGGTGCTAGAGTCCGACCTTCTTTTTTAGCTATGCGTCTAACTACCTTTAAATCTTTTAAGTGGTAAGGAATAGGTATATATCTTCCTTCGTCACTTCCAGTTTGCTCTCCACTTTCTTGCCCCCTAAATCTGGCTTCTTTTCTCATTTCTCTATACAATCCTATCAGGAAACTCTTGCTATATCCATGCCTAAATCCCATATCTAGAATGTGGTTCACTTCATTTTGTAAATCTTCCAGTTCTGTACAATATTCCACAGCTCTTCTAAACATAGATCTATGTTTAGAAGAGCATTGAAAAATAAAATGATACCGTCGGAAACACTACTTATATTGTTTCATTTGACAAAAGCTCGGGGCAAGATATACACTACTCATGAAATTCCGGTCGACCTCCATTTAGAAAATTTTATTTACTCATGTTTTGCATCGATCTTTTACATATAGGTGTATCTCAAAACCTCTGAAAGAATGTGCTGGGACCAGCCATCCCAGTTGCCTCACCTTCTCTTTGTTAATATTTACTGTTATAGTCATTATTACAGATAATCAATGAAAATTAAATAAAAAACATTATTTCAGGAATTCTCGAGAATTCTCAGGAAATACAATTTCCCACTCTCGATTCCCGAAGGTTCCAAAATGTTGGGAATTTGGAAACACTAAATATAAGTATGGAAATATTGATATGCTTGTTATAAGATTAAGCTTATAATAAATGTGAATTCTTGGGCAGTATTTAGATGAAAATTTCTACTGCAAATTGCTCTATGAGACTATGCTGAAAAGCTTATTAACAGAGACAAACTTGGATATGAATAAAGCAATAAAGATTGCATCTTCATTGGAACTGGTTTATTTTAATAAGGAAGCAGAAGAAATGAAATGTGCAACTATTGTGGATAAAATTTTGAGAAATTTTGACTCTACAAGCAATAGATCTTCATCAAACAGTTCCAGCAAGATTTGTCAAATTTATGATCATGACAGTCATAGTACTAAATATTGTAAATTAAGAAGTAAGTATTTTATTTGTAATCAGACAACACAGGTCACATCTTATTGTAAAGACAGGAACTCAAAGACGTTCATATGTAATTGGAAATATAACAAAATATTATCAATTAATAATTTTGAATTTTAATTGTTAATGATGAAGTGTGTTATGTATATTTACATATAATTTTATTAAAGAATTCTGTGATGTTTATATTAGTGTTGTGACAGTACAATGATGATGTAATTATGTAATAGAATACAAAAAATGATGTGGTCTACCCATTTTACCTGCCTTATCTTAGTCTTGTTTTGTAGAATGCTTAGTCTGAAAAATTACTAATACAATAAAGCATTATAATAATAAATGTTCAATTAGACTGCACCAAACACAAACTACAAGTAAAACTACTCAAGAGCCCTTTAGCATCAAAAGATTTTTATATTCAGAAGCACTTTCGACGCTCTTGGTGTCTTCCTCAGCTGTTACAATCTGACTAACCCTGCTATACTAGAGCTCCTGCTTATAAAAAATCTTTTGACTGCTAAAGGGCTCTTGAGTAGTTTTACTTGCAATAAAGTATTATTATAATTTTTATATAAGGAATGTATTTCTTAAGATTTCTCTGGATAATCCACTTAAGTTGGGAATTTTCTGTATATTAAGGAACTTAAAAAGTAATAAATTGTCAAAGTCAAATAAAATTAATTTACACAAAATAACATGATTTTGTATTAATAAATCCCTTTATTTGAAACAAGAAAATAAAGCCAAAACAAATTAATAACAATAATTTGTTTCAATCCACAAATAAATTAAAATGACAATAAATTTATTAGTTCTGACAATAATTAAAATTATAAATATTAAATTACTATAATATTTCCACTTCTAGTATAAAAAGAGCAATGAGTTGTTTGAATTCACAAAGTATTGAAAGTTGTTTTACACCTGAATATCACATCTTGCATGAATTTGAATATCTTTAATTTCCATTATTATATATTTTAGTATTTATGCAAAAGTTTAATTAATAGAATTCTAAAATGTATTTGGCATACTTTATTAATGTTATGTATATGTTAAGCCCAAACACTGAAATTACATGACTGAAAAAGCAGCCACAATGCATTGTAGCCAGTTCCAAACAAGCAAACACTGATTCTCAACCTTATTTCTCTTCGTAGCCATCGTGAGGCAACCACAATGTGTTGTGGGCAACACCATCAAAACTGATAGTATCGTTCTGAGTATTTTGAAATGACTACAGACACATTGGTGTTTGGTCATACTTCAAACACATGCCCTGAAACAGATCAGGGCATGTGTTTGCAGTAGTACATTCCATGTTACTAATAGTAGTAGAATTCCGTTACTGGTAATGGAATTTTGAGCATTTACCAGTGTATCGGCAATGGCAACTAATTCACAAAAAAGGAGTGACATTCTGGACATTTGGACATGGAACTTCAGTTATATGTATTTTTACAATATTTTTATTTTTTAAATCATAAATGAAGTCTTTCCAAAAGTAACGACATAAATCACAAGTGAAGATTTCAGCAAGAACACAATCTAGCATTGGGTTAGGTTGTTTTGAATTGGCAACAACATGCTGTGACTACTGATTTTCATCTTCTCTAATATCTAATACAGAACATGAATTTTATTAAAATATTTAAAAAATGTTAGTTTTCTTGTAGTTTATCAGCTAAGATTTAATTTGAGTCAAAGGCTTTCATAGGTAGCACTACCGCTCTACTTCTGATATACTTGACACATTCATTTAACATTAGGAGAGGTGCTGACGGTAGTGTTTCTCAGGAACTACTGGGCCGATTTACTTGAACTTTTTCTTTAAATGACCGTTGGGGTGAATGTAGGATGTTGAAAAAATTTGGTTTCACAAAACCACAGTGGGACTTCGCAAAGGGCTAAAAACCGCAAAATTTTCATAAATGGCACATTTGGGACTTAATAAATCAGTCAATATTACTCGGATTTTGCCGTAGATGGTACCATTCGATTTGTCTTAGTGAGGCAAATAATATGATGTATAACATGTTGACCTAAATCATACTGTAAGTGTACCGTTGCCATAAACCTCTTTTGGTGATTTTTGAACTTAATATTGCTCCGATTTCAACGTGGATGGTACCAATCAATTCGTATTGATGATCTGAACAATTCGGTATATAACATGTTGAGTTTCGTTGTATAATAAGCATATTGTAATGAAAAATATATGTCGAATTTTCCCATGTTAGACAACCTATACAAGTTTCAATTTTTACGTAAAATTGCTGAAATTTTCTGACGTGCGACTGAAAATCTCAGTGGACCTTTTTTTCAATTTGAAAAATCTTTTTTAGAACAGATTTTATTCAATGTTAAAATCAGCGAAATGTTTCGAAAATCAAGGTTTTTACGATCTCACATGACATATGCAATTGAAGAAAAGAAGTAACATGACATATGCAATTGCCCATTATTGCTATAATACATATGTTTTTTGTGATTGTGCTTATGTAATTTTTATATTGCTTATTAATTGCTTTCACAAAGTATGTTGTTTACGAGTAAATAAATTCAGCACAATTTTAAAAGTGGAAAAACAGTATTATTTTACAAACTTGTAGATCTTTCAGCTTTATTAAGCCATCTTCAGCAAACCATATATAAATGTATAAGAATTCGAACGTAATACGTTCGAATTCTTATACGTTATGTATTCTTACATTCAGTAATAAGAAGTGGGACGAAATTATACAATAGTATGTTGTTTACTTGACTGTAAGTACTGTACATATGCAAAAAGTACATATTATTAATAAAGAACTGTAACATATATATGTCGTTTGTATACATAATGTAATAAAGTTTTTTAATTATCAAGGAGAGAACCTGACATTCATCTCATGATTTTCTTCACACTTGGCACATTAGAAGAGTCACAGGAAGAATAAAAAATCTTAAAGTAGTAAAGTATACCTCTCAAGCATTCGTGCAAAAATTGCATTTAAAGTTTTCATAATAAATAATATATTAATACTTTGAATGCTAGGAGTATGAGTTGTAATGGCATAGTGGTTATCATAAGTGATTATAGGCTAAATGAATTATGGTGCAAGAATTGAGAGGGCTAATTTATATTTATTTTTCTGTATTAATACATAAATTAATTAATATTTATTATCATCAGAGGTAGCGCTACCGATAATATAGCTGATGCCTTCATTTAATGTTAGAGTGCTGACGGTTGTGTTTCTCAGGAACTACGGGGCCAATTTACTTGAACGTTTTTTTAAATGACTGCTAGGGTGAGTCTAGGATGTCAAAAAAAAATTGGCTTCACAAAAACCAGTGTGGGGCTTGGCAAAGTGCCAAAAATGCAAAATTTTCATAAACTACATACTCGGGACTTAATAAATTGGTCAATATTGTTCGGATTTCGACATATATGGTACCTGTTGATTTGTCTTAATGAGACAAACAATTTGATGTATAACATGTCGAGTTATGTTGTATGATAAGCATACTATAATGAAAAATATATGTCGAATTTTCACATGTTAGACAACCCGTCAATGTAAGTTATACTGTAAGTGTACTGTTGCCATAAACACATTTTGATATTTTTGAACTTAATATTGCTCCAATTTGACAAGGATGGTGCTAGTTGATTTGCCTTAATGAGCCGAACAATTTGATATATAACATGTCGAGTTACGTTGTATGATAAGCATACTATAATGAAAAATATATGTCGAATTTTCACATGTTAGACAACTTATACGAGCTTCATTTTTTGTGTAAACCTGCAAAAATTTTCTGACATTGTGCGACTGAAAATCTGGGTGGACTTTTTTCCATTTTGAAATATCTGTTTTAGAATGGATTTTATTTAATGTTAAAGTAGCCGAAATTTTTCAAAAATTTGAGGGTTTTAGGACCTCATGAGGTAGGGCAGCAGGCAGTTTAACTCCACCTGAGGACAAATTTTTTCCTTTTTCATTTTTAAGTAATCTAGCAGAAAATTTATTAGATTAACTGAAAAAATGTGGAATCAAGGATTTTTGGCCACGTGAACACAAATTTGCTAAACTGGCAAGTCAGCTTAAAGTACAGTAATTCGATATATTGTAAAGTTTATTCAATAAGAAATTTTGGCCTAACAAAAAGTAATGGACTAATTAATTGGAAAATGCCCTGAAGGGGCAGAAAAAGGTAAATATACTTGAGGTCTCAAACCTTGAAAAGAAGTGTACAGGCATCAGGACAGTGAGTGACAGTGATTTTCTCAGTATAATGCAATTCTTTGAAATGCCAATCCCTTAAATGTCAAATTGTATTTTGATTTCGCTGCTTATGCTATCCCCTTATGGTGCCTCTCCGTATCATAGCACAGCATGATCAAACGTGCAAGACAAAATCAATTTTCAAAATCAAACGTGCGTATGAAACGTGCAAGACAAAATCAATTTTTAAAGCTGAAGTATACTTTAACCTCTGAACTTGGACTGACAAGCATCAATACGAAACGTGCAAGACAAAATCAATTTTTAAAGCTGAAGTATACTTTAACCTCTGAACTTGGAAAAAATCTCTTCACCAAAAAAGTATATTCCGAGATCGGAAGAGCGTCGTGTAGGGAAAGAGTGTAGATCTCAGCATCGCTTACAAAACTAAACTAAACCCTTTGCTGCTTACTAACTCTATTATGTTTCAGACTAGCTTCTATGCACTGCCAAATATAGATTCACAGCCCAAATCAAAATGCAGTTGGGTTCCATTGCAAACCACAGACACACTAAAAACAAACAACGAATTTTTTTCCTTGCAGAAGATGTAATGCCTTTTAAATTTTCTAATTTAAATTTATCACAGAGATAATTTGTTCTGCATTACTGTGTAAAATTCAGTTGGGTTCCACTGCATTATTCAAGGAAGTAATGCAGTGGAACCCAACTATATATTGATTTATGCTGTGAATCTATATCTGGCGACTCACTCAGTTATACATAGAAGTTCACCTGAAACATTATAGAGTTAATAAGCAGCAAGGGGTTTAGTTTTGTAAGTGATGCTGCGGAATATACTTTTTTTGGTGAAGAGATTTTTTCCAAGTTCAGAGTTATTCTTTTTATGAAGAGATTTTTTCCAAGTTCAGAGGTTAAAGTATACTTCAGCTTTAAAAATTGAATTTTGTCTTGCACGTTTCGCTCCCGGACAGGTGTAGCCCGTCTGGGAGCGGTGATGTCGGTGTAAGTCCGATAATCTCTAAATTATATACATCCGTAGATTTTCTCAGTATAATGCAATTCTTTGAAATGCCAATCCCTTAAATGTCAAATTGTATAGGAGAATAAAATTATTTAAAAAAACCGATGAAAATTTTATAAAATTTTGCAATTGAATAAGCGTCACTTTTTACTCATTACCCGCAATTTTATAATATTTTCGTTTCAAACAGATATCAAAAACAATTATTAACGCCAGTTGATATCTGTGGCATATTCTCTCCATTAATAAACCCCGGTCTCTACTGCTCGCGTAAACTGGCTCAGCAGTATGTATTCACCCGTCGTCATCATTTTTTTGCACATTAAAAATAAACTTTGTTACAATTTTTTTTAACAGGACAGCAAATTTAAAGTTTCACAGGTAATGTAATTTCTTTCAAATAATTTATTTTTATTCACAAAACAAGGTAGTAACTCTAGTGTCTATTGACTGATATTAGCGCGGGACTAAGTATGTTTAAGATAAATTCGTTACATATAAATATAATTAATATTATGTTGTCTATTTTATCGAGATTTTCGTTTCAAATAGATATCAAAAACAATTATTAACGCCAGTTGATATCTGTGGCATATTCTCTCCATTAATAAATAGAAATTAAATTTATATATTATAACTTAATTATAAAATTTTTATGAAATAATAAGATTAATTTAACTATATTAAACCTTTATATAATTATACGTATATTCGCTGCTACTAGTTTATTAAAAAACCAATTCAATCAAATATAAAGTGTTTGTTTATTAATTTTGATAATACATTATAGAATTGTATCTATAGTTCTTTGGTAATAGAAACAATATTTCTACAAATATGTTTTTACATTTTAGATTTCCAAAAGGAAAGTAGAAGACACAATTGGAGAGGTTCCTTACAAAATTTCCAACTTATCCAGCTTTATATGTGAAATATATGTAGTACAGATTTAAACAATAGTTGTCGAATGATTGAAATATTTACTTTTTGCATAAGAAAACCATAAAAAGTAGAATGTGAAATATTTTTAATATAATTTCCAGTAGAGTCGCTTTTTAAAGATACATAATGAGATGTATCTTTCATTCATTATGTATCTTTAAAATTCATTCTTCACTAATACATTCATTCTCATTCCTCACTTTACTGTTTAAAAAATTTTGTTCTGAGAATAAAATTTATAAAATTTTGCAATTGAATAAGCGTCACTTTTTACTCATTACCCGCAATTTTATAATACAATCTAAGCGGAATAGAGTGAAAATCCCGAAACTATATTGGAAAGATTAATTAGAAAAAAAGTAATAATGTTTGTAAAATAATTTATATATTTAAAAAATGTTATCAAATTACAATTAATGTTTTAAATAAATACTGTATGTTTCAGAAAAGCTATTAAACAATTATTATTAAAATTTGTTACGTATATTATATAGTTAAGTCTTAATATTTGGTTTCATTTATTATTATAAAGGGTTTCATCATGAAGATTGTAATTACAGTTTTAAGATCAAACTCGCGAGTTTTTACCATCGAAAGGCGGCCATCTTGGCCAACCCAAAGCCGGTTTGGAGTTTAGTGACGTCGTGCCATCTCCATCTCCATGGGCGGGATGGAACCCGCAATGGTAAACCAAAGTCGGCCGGATTGGCCGCGTGGCTTTCCACTCTGGAGGACCCGGGTTCGAGTTTCGGGTCCCACCCTTGAAAATATTTATCAAGGGGTCCGGGCCCGGTCCGTCGATCCCCGTCCTCCACCATCCTGCTGACCCCTCCGCAAGAGTGGGGAGCCTGTGGAAAGGCTCGTTTCGCCCCGCCACATAGTATTCTACCTAAATGGAGTGTGGCGTCATCTGTTGTAAAAAAATGGTAAATCAAAGCGGGAACCTTCCCCTCTTGGAAAGGGCGAGAATTTCGATCACCGGTGCAGCTCACTGTCAGATATGACTTTTTTTGTCAACAAATGACGCCACTTTTTTTTAACAGATGACGCCACTTTCCATTCAGGGAGAATACTAAGTTGGGGGCGAAACAAGCCCTTCCACAGGCTGCCCACCTCTGCGGAGGGGTCCTGGGCGAAACAAGCCCTTCCACAGGCTGCCCACCCCTGCGGAGGGGTCTTTCTGGTAGAATACTATGTGGTGAGCGAAACAAGCCCTTCCACAGGCTGCCCACCCCTGCGGAGAGGTCAGCACTTCCACAGGCTGCCCACCCCTGCGGAGGGGTCAGCCGGATTGTGGAGGCGGGGATCGACAAGGCCGGGCCCGGACCCCATGATAAATATTTTCAAAGGGTGGGACCCGAGAGGGGATCGACGGGCTGGGCCCGGACCCCATGATAAATATTTTCAAGGAGTGGGACCCGAGATTCCAACCCGGGAGTCCTCCAGAGTGGAAAGCCGAAGCGTTTCCACGCGGCCGACAATGACGCCACTTTCCACTCAGTAACGGCCGTATTCTCAATGATGAATTAATTCTCAGATCAAGATCACTTCTATTTTCTGTATTTGCCACAACAAATTTCGTGAATTAATCAACTACCAGCGGTTATTTAACTCACTTCTATCGGGGAGGGGTTAAATAACCTCTCGCAGATGGAGATTAATTCACAGAATTTGTTATGGCAAGTACGAAAAATAGGAGTGATCTTAGTCTGAGAATTAATTCGTCGTTGAGAATACTAAGTGGCGGGCGAACTACAGAGCGGCCACCGGCGAGGGTAGGGTGCAGCCCGGCTCTATCGACCCAGAAAGAATTTCTTCACCTGGGACAGTGTCGGGACTACCCGGGTGACCAGTCCGAGTTCTTGAGCTGGGCCTCTCCATAGAAAGTCAACCGAGGCCCGAAAGAACGGAACGGATTTCAACCAATCTCCCCCACATCTCGGGAACGGGTTTCCCAGGCCCGACCGCGTGATATGCCCTAAGGACACTGGTGCGCGACCTGCAAGGGCACCTTCTTCCAGTGCGGGGATTCTTGGAAAAATGTCATCCCCACCGGGAGTCTCTTAGTGTAGCGGACACTATGACCTTATCGGCCCGGCTGCGGTTGCGCAGATACATAGTGCCTGCCGGCACAAGCCCTCTCGCCACGTCAAGTCGGGCTCCCCTCGAGAGGGAATGGACACACTCCTGAGAGTAGCTCGCAGGGGTGGGTCCATTCGCCAAATTCCCTGTCGAGATCTCTCGCGACAGTTTTTCTCTTAGATGGACACGCACTCTTAGAGGATGGATAAATTCTATAATCTCTCGCTTCAGTATTGTAAGACCAACATGTGACGTGATAGACAATCGCATTCTCGCTGATGAATAAATCAAAATTCGTACGAATGCACTCTGCAAACAGTTCCGCAAAACTTGTAGCTTTGGCCACATTTTCTTGGACTTCTCGAATTGATGGTTGGGCGCGTGGCGAATTGCCCCGTCAGAGCCGGAAATGCTAGTATATTTCGGGCTTTGGCCATTTCACGAATTGGCTAGACGTCGGACATTGGCCGTAGCATATTTATCGATTATTAACCATAACAATCAGAAATTAAAATCCAGACAAACTGCTGATCAATTAGTCTGCACCCGTCAAAACGGCAGCTGTCTCACTCGACCATATTATTGTTCGCTGATTATTAGCTAGCGAATTTTATCTTGATTTTCAAAACACGGATAGACTGCGAGGAAACACTTCGGTTCTACTGTGGAAGATTCGGGGTCGAGTCTCAGGTCCAGTGCTGGATTAACTCTATAAGCAAAATAAGCTCGTGCTTAAGACATCCAGGGAAGGGGGCACCACAGAAATTTTTCATAGCCGAATATATCATTTAAATTATTAATTATGTTTATAGACATTTTCAAAATTTAATGAAAAATCAATAAGTTCTGCTTATAAAGCGTTCTCTCTGTCGGCGGGTTTGGCCGCGTGGAAACGCTTCGGCTTTCCACTCTGGAGGACCGGATTTGAGTCTCGGGTTCCACCCCTTGAAGTTTTTTATCATGGGGTCCGGGCCCGGCCCGTCGATCCCCGTCCTCCACCATTGGCTGACCCCTCCGCAGGGGTGGACAGCCTGTGGAAGGGCTTGTTTCGCCCCGCCACATAGCATTCAACCAGAATGGAATGTGGCGTCATCTGTTGACAAAAAAAGCGTTCTCTCTTGTGTCATCATGCTTATCCTGCAAAATACTCGCAGATTGGAAGTTATACAAATTTTGAACATGTCTAGTCGCGTTTGAAACAGCGCGAGTATTATTGTTTTAATATTTTGAATTACAAGTGTAAGGGGGAACAAAATTAGTTAATGCTTAGGGCATCTAAGGGTCTTAATCCGGCTCTGCTCGGGTCTCAACTCTTGAAAATGCTTATCATGGGCTCTGGTTCGGACTATCGATCCACGTCTTCCACAATCATGCTGACTCCTCCAAAGGGGTGACCAACCTATGGAAGGGCTTATTTCGCCCTGCTCGATCGTTTACTCAATGTTAGAAAAACGAGGTCGTCGATTGGTAGGTTGGTGATGTTTAAGTTGGCTATTTCGCAAACGTGCAGTCAGTCTTACAGTTAATTGACTTTGTTTTGATGGCCAGACGTATAGTTAGTTTTGCCTTATCATTTACGGCCGTATTCAACAAACAGGATCGAGATCGAGATCAACTACGATCCAGGATCAGTCTATAGTTTTGTATTCACCAGGATTTTGAATCTAGGATTGGACACAAAACTTGATCCCGATCTTGATCCAACAGTTTGTTCGGATTGAAGTAAGGATCGAGATCGACTTATGTGCAGTTTAGTCAGTTTTAAAGAAAAATATTTCTAATAGTACTTCTTTTTCAAATATAGTAAATATTTGTCGATTTTTTTCCATGGTAAGAATACACAAAATTTAACACCTATAATCTGATAAGTTTCTGAAAGTACTGCAGTTTCAGCGTGACATCATCAGCACGTGATATTTTAAACCAATAATATGATGGTTTACTAACAGTAGGAGATCGTCTCTCGGATCGGTTCTACGCCTGTGATTGATTCTCTTTTTAATCATTGCCCGTTCTCTTTTTTAGAATCGCTATCTGAATTAATATTCGAATATACTGGGATAAATACATTAGTAATACCCGTTACAGATTAGACCGCTTAAAGTACTTTAAGGTCGAATTTAACGGAATAATGCTTTATATCCCAGCGATAACTGCTTTATTAGATTAATACCCGTTACAGACTAGACCGCTTAAAGTACTTTAAGGTCGAATTTAACGGATAATAATGCTTTTCAGACACGAAATATTAAAATACGTTAAGAGTTAAAGTACTTTAAGTTAACGGATGTCCTTAAAGAACTTTAACAGGCATAAAGTACTTTAGCCAGTCAATAACTAAGATGGCGGTGCGCAGACCAAGAAAAATTTTCGATTCAAGACTTTTAGGTTCTCTGTGCGCAGATCAAGAAAAATTTTCGGTTCAAGACTTTTAGGTTCCGCGCATTTAATGCTATGAATAATAAAAAAGCTCTTATTTTATTAATTTCTTTGTGTAGTTATTAAGTCAGATAGATTATGCGAATCTTAAGAAAAGTAATGATTTATGATTTTTATGTTTTTTTTTTAATTAACTCTTTTTTGTGTCGTAGTTTAGACAAAATGGTAGTAGAGCGTGTGGTAAACGTAGGAGAAACTTAGAAATACTATTTAGAATTCCGAAAATACAACTTTCTTTAAAATAAACAAGAATCTAATACAAAGATGTGTCATTAGGCTGCAATAGGCACAAAAATTGGATTGATGGTAAGTTTCCCTAGATTAATATACAACGATACTATAGATCGGTTATCTTATAGTTTAATGTAATCAAAGTTTTTGGTACGACAGGAGAAAAATTTCAGCGGAATTTCGACCTCTCTATCTTCTCCCCTAATTAAACACTCCTAAGTTTATTGGTGAAGATCCCATGTGGGTCAGAATATCTTCTCCTCTAATTAAACACTCCTAAGTTTATTGGTGAAGATCCCATGTGGGGCAAGATTATGATTTGTAGATTTACATATTAAACATCCAAAATGGAGTGTAAAAACATTGCAAAAATTGGGCGATGCTAAAGAACTGAAAAATAAATTTATCTTAAGCAAATGGAAGAAAGAAGTGACAGAAGGACCAAAGAATCAAGAAAAACAAAGAGAAATTAATCGTTTGAAAATTCATTTGAATCATTTGATAGAAAATGGATGCCCTTTATTTTTTGTTGATCCTTCCTGATTTAGCAGATTAGCAATTTGTGCTAGTTTATGAAGAATTTGCTCGATCTAGAAAAGAATGTAGAATTATTAGGAGATCCAATCTGCAACAAATGGCTATTCAAATAGCATGAAATATTTAACCCGAACTCCCATTTCGTGCAAGCAAATCATGGGCCGATCTGTTTACTCGAAAAAATCGGCTAGTTACTAGAAAAATCACTCGTTTAGTTTGCGGGCACGAAATTGCATCTTTCGAAAAATTAAACAAAGCTGCCGACTTATTTCATAATGAAATGAAATCCTTGCTTCATGTATATTCAAATTAAACAAACCTGCCGACTTATTTCATAATGAAATGAAATCCTTGCTTCATGTATATTCTCCATCTGCAATTAATGAAAAATGTGAATTAAATAATGTGACTAAAATAAGTATAGATTGATATCTTATACTTTTTGTATTTAGAAATAACTATTTTGTTGTATAATAATTGATAGTAAATTATGGTATTTCTATGCATAAGTAGATATGTTATGAAGCGATTTATGATTAATGACATCAATAAAGAAGCAAATATCAGGTTAGTCTCATCGAATTTATTTTGGCTCTGGGGGCAAACGGTGGGGGCTAGAACCGAAATATTAAAAGTGCAAAAGGACTAACGAGTGCAAAAGAAAACATTCGAAAATTCGCAACTGGTGGTCAGTGTGAAGTTAGCCCCCCAAATTTGTTTCGGCTCTAATAAATTCGAAAATTCGCAACTGGGGGACAAGTGTGAAGTTAGCCCCCCAAATTTGTTTTGGCTCTAGGTGCCAAACGGTGGGGGTGCAAACGAAATTATTAAAAGTGCAAAAGGTGCAACGAGGTGAAACGAGTGCAAAAGAAAAAATTTAAAAATTCAAAAGTGGGGGGGCCAACTTCACACCAGTTAATCAATGACGTATGTAATCGATACTGTTCATTATATAATCTGTCCGCCATCGATTTATAGATGAATTAATGCAGTATTTAAACTTATCAGCATTTTTAAATAACTTGTGAAAATAATTTATTTAAATATTTTAAATTACATAAAAAAATCACGCAAAAAATTATATTAGTCGTTGATTTTTTTTTGACATAAATATGTAGATCATATAAAAAAATATTTCTATCTATTAAATAGTTACAGCATTATTTTAATTAGATAAAATTTCGCAATACTCTTAATTAAATCTGATTTAAAAATTATTTATTTCGATTTACAGTATTTTTAACCCAACAAGAGGTTAAAAATACTGTTCCGTTCCCGTTGTTGTTGTTGAAGGTCCTCACTTGAGGAAATTCAGTTTTCAGATTGACACGTTCGCCTTCTATTGGTTTAGGCAATTATAAACAAAGAAAATAGTGTCAAAGAAGAATATCGCTGTTTTATATTTCTTTAGTTTACGTGTTTATAATGACGAGAAGTTCAAAATTGTAGAAAACATCAATTTTAGATAAGAAAATTTTTTCAAAATCGTCCAAAATTTGCATTTAATGATAGTTTATCGCCATAATTTTAGTTTGATTGATAAGATATGATAGTGTATCGTGATTTCTCATAAATATTTTTCTTATTTTTACGCTATATGTAAATTTAATAATTTTATATGTACTGTATTATAATCATAAATTTAATTTAAACTTAGACTTCATTAAAAATGAAAAAAAATTAGTATTTTTATTTCATATTTCCTTGGTAATTACGAATTAATAGCTTATCATCATTAAAAATGAAAAAAATTAGTATTTTTATTTCATATTTCCTTGGTAATTACGAATTAATAGCTTCTCATTATTTCATTACTTACTAAAATTTTATTTAATGTACACCGATGAATAAATGTAAAAACATCAATAAAAAATTACGCAAAAGTGATTAACTGGTGATTATGCTAAATCGCCGGTTATTATGCATAATCACCGATTAATCACTTTTACCATAACATATACATATTTATATTGACTTACAGGAAAACTAAGATTAGCGAAAAAACTATTTTTCTATGAAGCAATGTAAAAAAAAGGGAGAAAATTAGCGCGAAAAAGTTAAAGAATAAAAAATATAGGCTACTAAGATTGAAAAGGGAAGACTTATTATCAGAAATTTTCTTGATCAAGTACTGTATGAGAGAATCTTTGTCACACAAAGCTTGAAGCATAGCCTATCAGAAAGATTAAACAGGATTCTGTGCTTAGTTTATGCAACTTCGAAAGATTCATCACCAGATTTTGGATTAACATTATGACGTGTATGAATAAAAATAAGGAAAGTACTTGGCAATTATATAATCTTTTTCACGGATACAGCATCTTCCTATAACCGTGATAAATCACTATATATTTTCTACACATACTGATTCATCGATAAACAGGCGGAGGCATAAGCCGTCTATTAAAATATGAATGCTTCTGAACGATTCCCAGTTTCGAAAACTTGATCGTCAAGTACTTATTTTATTCACAAAACTATTACGTTGCATAAAATTTTTTTAAATTAATCCAACTGTTCGAAAATACGATTTTTCCGATCGATAAATCACTATAATCTTTCGTAATTTTTATCTTATATTCAAACATATGTATATTGAGAAGTTCGGATAAAAACATTGACCAAAAATCATATTTTCAATTTATAATTACTTTTTATGCATAGCAATAGGCTAATAATATAATACAATTGCGTCAGTCTAGTGTCTTTGTCGCATTTATTTTCATTCGTTTCATTGTCAGTTGTTTTACATACATATACATAAAGACAATGATTCGACACACAGTAGATAACGTGAGTGAATAACAAAAATTCCTAATCAAATTATTGGATTTATAAACTATTGCTGTGGATGTAGTTTCTAGGTCTCATCCAATGGAAGAAAATCCAAAAATTTTAATGATGACAAAAAGCTGAAAATTTAAACAGCCGTATGCATTTTCTAATAATTTTATCAGTTTTAAATAATTAAAATGTAATTTTATTGTACATTTTTAATAACTAAGAACACAAATAAGGATAAAAAATATTAAAAGCTCATGATATTCTCTAAATTTATGTACAGTCGGTTCTAAAATGTATTGCAGGTTGCTCCTGGAGGATGAGAAACCGGTTGCTTTATCATCTCTTTTTTAAATGAATAAGTACACTTTGATGGCTACAGAAGATGAAATCCGGAAGCCAATAAGAGAGAGTTTGGAGAAAACATGGCGGTCGGGATCTAAATGTAAACAAAGCGATTCGTTTAGGCGCTCGGCTATCATAATAAAAACATTAAACAATATTGTAATAAATTTAAAGCATACAGAGACGAAATTTGTCCTAAAGGTTCAGATTCTAAATTTAATTAGGACTATAGCCTTCTTTACAATATCGGAGTTCCTAGAATCAACTGTTTGCATTAGCTAGTGGCCAAATAGCTACCGCCTGTTTGTAAGCAGTAGCCAAAATGAAATTCTGGTAGGAATTGGCTACTTGGCTACCGGGTTTGTCGAGCCCTGTTGTATATAATATTAAGATTTGCTTACTACAAATTTGCTAATTGATAAAATAAATAATAAAATTAATAACGTAATACTTCTTACTGAAAATATTAAATAAATGCTAATTATAAGACAAAAATAAGTAAGATAAATTGTTTATTCAATTTATCTTACTTGGTTTATAGTTTACTTTTATTTAAAATTAATAAAATTATAAAAATTAATGTATATAAAATTACCAGATCTCTGATGATTACAAAATAATCAATAGTAATGAAAAGGTAAGAAATAATTCCGAAAAAAAATAACTATTCAGTTGGGCAGTTGTTTTGGAATGATTAAAAATGTGGAAATAAAATGGATATCATCATAGCTATCTTCAATGAAATAACCTTTATTGAATACCACAAAAATTAACCAAACAGTTCAAAGTTATTAAAAAAAAATTGCAGAAGTTTGAACATCTGCTATTTTTAACTAAAAAGATACAGAATTAATTGATGTGACATTAAAATCATCTATAGTTTGTTTCCTATTAAACTTCACAAAAATCTATTAATTATTTCAAAATATATTATTTTTTAAAATTATGTATTTAATAATATATTTAATTTATTTTTTTGAAAAACAAGATCACAACATTGGGAACCTGTCTTATTTGCCAGATCCAATATTAAAAAATTTTTTTGTTCCTGAAAATTAAAGTCCACCTCAAACAAGGGTTGCAGAGTTGGAGTCGGAGTCAGGAGTCAGGGGTTTTTGGGTGGAGTCAGAGTTTTACCTTACAAATTTTAGGGAGTCAGAGTCGGATATTTTTTAAAAGATGAAGTCTGAGTTAGATCATTTGCCATCCAATTCTGCAATCCTGGGTTGCAGAATCGGAGATTTTTAGGTGGAGTTGGATTTTTAAACTTCCCAGAGTCAGGAATCGGAGTCGGACCTTAAAAATTTTAGGGAGTTGGAGGCAGAGTCGAATTTTTTTAAAAGGTGGAGTTGGAATCAGAGTCAGATCATTTGCAATCCAACTCTGCAACCCTGGGTTGCAGAATCAGAGATTTTTGGGTGGAGTTGGATTTTTAAACTTCCCAAAGTCTGGAGTTGGACCTTACAAATTTTAGGGAGTCGGAGTCAGAATCAGATTTTTTTAAAAGGGTGGAATTGGAATCAGAGT
Organism: Olivierus martensii; assembly: GCA_000484575.1. Taxonomy (NCBI): domain Eukaryota; kingdom Metazoa; phylum Arthropoda; class Arachnida; order Scorpiones; family Buthidae; genus Olivierus; species Olivierus martensii. Next base: position 45,525 of record AYEL01080220.1, read on the forward strand.
CAGATCATTTGCCATCCGACTCTGCAACCCTGCCTCAAACAAAACAGATTTGTGAACTTAACAGACATTCAGAATACAATGCAGCAATTAAAGGAAATATCTTCCAAGGACTTCACTTCTGTTTTAAATCTTGAAAATTTTGAATAGAGCACTATATAATGCAAAGTACTCTCCATACGAACAGCTGGAGAATATTTTGAAGGGGATAAACATCAGAATTATTATATTTAAAATAATAAATGATTTAAAACATATTTCAATAAGATTCTTGTTTCTTTTCACCATATAGCTGTATGTTATTTATATTATTATATATAAATTAATATAAATTAAAAATATTAGAGTATTATATTTTTGAATTTATACCCTCAAATATTATTGTAAACTACTAGTACTTGTATATAGTTTGTACTAATTATGTTAATATATTCAGAAAAAGTTCTATGGTGAAAATCTTGGATGTCTTTTTTTATGTACAGTCAATTCTCGTTATTTGTGGATTCTGTATTCGCGTATTCAACTATTTGCGAAAATTTATTTGTAACCACAAAATCATTATTTGTGGAGCTATCACACTTATTCACATACTCCTGCTGAGCAGTGAAAATACTGTTACTGATGTATACCCTTTCTCTTTCTGTCTAGAGAGAGAGAGGGAGAAAGGAAATTGTTTGTTACTAAATGTAGTCTTTTAATCAGTTTGCCTGAAAATTTCTCATTACCTATCCTTGCTCATTCCACAGACCACAGGTAGGCCAAAACCCTGTTCATATCATCTGCACATCCCATAGAAGAATATGACCCTATGCTTGAGTGCACCTCAAATTTAGGTGCCTAACTTCCTGCGCATTTGCTCCTTACACCGAAATTTTAGATCTGAGGCAAAAGGCAATGCAGATAAGGCTGTCGCAGTTTTTCAATGCAGTTCAGAAAGACAATGTGTCAGTTGTCACATCAAACATCTTGCACATCAAAAAACTATCAATATATTTATTATATAGTTAATGTTTTTAAAAATTAAATAAAGATTACTGTAATTATAATACTGTATATATAGTCTGTAACACTACATATACTGTAATTATTTATAAGTAATGTAATACATATTAAATAAGCTGTCTATAAACAGAAAAACATACATAAACCATGCATAAAAATGTTAAGAAGAAGAGTTTGCAGGAACCTAACTCTATATTTCCCATTGCACAACAGTTCACTATTCGCTAATTCAGTATTCACGAAGAATTTACGGAAAGTAACTACTGCGAATAGCGAGAATCGACTGTATTAAATATTATACATATATATTATATATATACACATAATTTTTAATCTTTAAGTAATCATAATTATAATTATAAAAACAGTCACTACTTCAAAATGTTGAATGTGGAACTATTATATTAAATAAATGGTAAAATGGAAAAAAAAATTAAAAGTTTTTACTGGATTATTATTTTAAAATATTTTACTCAATTTTACTACTAAAATTAATCATTGATTTAAATTAATACAATTGAGAAAATCGATTCTGTTTATAATTCTTACCTCATTAGTACTCTCTTTCCTTTAATATCTACTTTATCAATTGAAAGTTTATTTAAAGCCATTTTATTTCTTAGCAGACCAGATTACACGATAGGTAGTATACTACTCTTCGGCTTACTGTCGTCTGTCAAGAAGGTGACCTTTGGAAGTTACACAACGACCTCCTAGAAATTCAGTATAAAAATTTTTAAACAAATATAAAAGTAATATATTTTCCGATTACATTCAATTTAACAAAATAGAAAGACAATGTTTATGTTTATTTAATAATACTGCGAAAAAGTACAATTCCAGTAAAAATACCGGATGATTTTAACTTTTCGTCCGGGCTCCATGGCCTATGATTTTCAAACCTGAAACAATAAACTTAATTTTCTCACAGAATATGAAAGTGTAACCCAAAAAGTTTTTTATTATCTACAGAATCAATTCTGCAGAATACTAAACAATTTCAACATGTGCACATTTGTTGGCACGTAAGATTTCTAAGTAGAGATCAATTCCTTCAAATGTTCTCCAGCGTTTGAGATGTAACAGTTTCTGTCGCAATTGTTCAAAAATTGTAGTTGCGAGGGATGATTGCCTGTCGAGGGATATCACAGGTGTCTTATAAACAATGTTCTTCATATATTCCCACAGGAAGAAATCAAGTGACGTAATATCGGGTGAGGCGGAAGCCACGGAATTAGTCTACCACGCCCAATCCAATGTCTAGTAAAATGCATATCAAGAAATTCTCGGATTGTAAGAGTTCACGATAACAAGTGAAGCAGTCACTTCGTGTCCGATCTTCAATCCTCTAAATTCTCAACTAGAGAATTGAAGATCGATTCAGAGTGCTACACTTCCAGAACTTTATTGAGAAAATCCAAGTACAACTAGTAATATGCCTCTAATTGGCAGGCCTTCAGTTATTCCTTGTACAGATCTGGCTGCATAAAAATCTCCAAAAATTATCAATTTCTAGTCCGCGAAAGCGAACTAATATCCATTTTTTATGATAAATTCTTTTCGCTTAATTTGCAGCAATACAATACAAAGCATATAAAACAACAAATAATCAATTACAGTACATAATATACAGTGGTACCTCAGTATACGCCCTTAATCCGTTCCAGATTCTTGGACTTATACCAAACAGAACGTATACAAAAAGAATTTTCCCATAAGAAATAAAGGGAAAATGATTAAATCCGTTCCAATGAAAAAAATCCTATTGTTATTGGCATATTATACATTGATGGGATTGTGCAAAATAATTTAAACACTGCTTAATACTAAAATACATAAATACAAAAGCGATTACAGTAGATGAAATAAATGAAAGTTTAACCTTGATGAGAAGATTCGAGTGCCTACTAGGATGGTGAGGAGATGTTTGGAAGGAGAATCGGTTTCCAATAAAACTTCAGAAATCTGAAATTCTAGTGTTTTTCTCTTTTTATTTTCTCTCTTTTCCCTAGTTGGATTTTGTTGAAGCTCAGCAGGTTTGACTTTTACTAGAAATCTGTCCAAAAAACTTTGGTTCTGTCTTTTCCTCAGGATGTTTCTGAAATATGACATTGTCTGGTCATTCCAGACAATGCTATTACGACTTGTTATAATTTTATATAAAGAATGTATTTTTAAGAGAACACACAAGAAACTCATACAAGTCTAGCACGTGAGTCGGTCATATTCCAAACAAAGGTCGTATACCAAGAAAAATTTTTCGTATCAAAACAGGACGTATACCAAATTGGACTTATTCCAAAGCAGACGTATACCGAGGTACCATTGTACTGTATATGGTAATTGGAATTGTAGTATATTTGAAAATCACTATATAAATAAAATATGTGGTAGTACTACGCTCGTATGTACCGGTATATAAAAACTAATCTATAGACCGTTGGATTTAATCTTTTAAAAGTTAAGACCAATGGTTCTTACCTTTTTTGGTGGCGGCGATTGGCCTAGTGGTAACACTGTCGGCATGCCACGCAGGAGGACCGCGTTCCCGTTCCGGGTCTGGCAACTCCTGAAAAGTTTTTCGGGATACTGGACCCGGCCCTGTGATCCTCGTCTTTCACCTCTGGCTCCCCTCCACAGGTATGGGGCAGCCTGTGGTTGGAACTGGCCTTACCCTTTAGTAATCTCCCTGATTGGAAAGAGGTATAAAACATGCAAAAAACTTTTTTGGAATCGCAGAACACTTTTAATTATAAAACATTTTTGCGGAACACCAAAATTAATAATGTTCATATATAGTATCATGACAACTTATAATACTACAGATATATATAATAAAAGTACATTATAAGATGATTTTTCAAAATCAGTTTATAATGTATTTTTGAAATTAACTAAAGTTTATAAAGTAAGTAAAATTTTTAATTAATTGAACTAAACCAGGGACCCTGACTAAACTGAAACTCTTGACTGTAACTAACTTTTATAAAATATTATATTAAGTATTTTATATTTACTACTATAATTTATCAAGCATTAATACAGTACTTAAATTTTAAAAGTATTATTGTAAAATAATTATATTTTGGCTATATTACACTATGGAATTCGATCAATGGCAATGGTATCTATCGCCATTTTGTTCACGTGTTACTGTGAAAGGATTAATAGTACAGTATTGTAAGTAAAAGTAAAATGTGAATTACTGTTTTGTAATTTGTATTAATTTGAATTTATTAATTTGTTTCAGTTTACTTTAGATTATTAGATTTTTGGGGAAAATTTTGAAACATTATTTTATTTTCAATAAAGTTTTTAATTTAAAAAATTTAAAAACAATCAAAATTCGATTAATAATATATAGATCTTAATATACTACATTTTAAATTAAATTAAAGGTATACCCCAATTAAAATTAAATATAAATATATCAATATTATATATTTATGATTTTTGATATTTAGTTTATTGTTGATCTTGGCATATGTTGTTTATATCGCAGTATTTCATAGGAAAAAAAATTGAAGATATTTTAATACTTTTGTAAATCAAATGTAAATAATTGTTTTTTGTTTTTTGTAAAAAATTTATATAAAAGTAGTAGTATATAGTGCTATTTATATGAAATTTCTCCTGACCTACTTAAAATTAACGGTATACCAAATTAACTCTGAATGAAATTCAGAGTAACTATATATATTCGCATTCAAAATAATTACATACAAATTTATTCATCTTATTAATTTTATTAAACAGTATTACTTAGATAATACAAAACATTTGTGGTATCATATTTGTTTTATATAGCATCAATTGTATAACTATTTAGCATTAAAAATATATATTTTAATGTTAATAGTTAAATAAGGCAAATAATTTTAATTTAAACATACAATGTAATATAACGAATAAAGTTTTAATGTTATGATGCATTTTATAAAATCATGAAATCTTCAGATTACAAGTTGCTTTTCCAGGATTCCCAAAATAATTCAAGATCTCAGAATTGAAAACTTTTTGCAATTTGTTGCAACAGTGAAGTAAAACATTTGGCTATTGCAAAATGAACTTTAAGATCAATAAGTGATTCAATGCCATTTTCTCAATGCTATATGTGACTAATGCAGACATTTCTGCTCCTCTTTTGTCATATAATTATTATTATTATTTTTTCTTTTAAAATTTTTCATCTTAAGTGTTAAATGTAGTTTTGCATTTGGTCAATAGTGATTTCCACATAATCAAAACTGAACATTGTTTACAGTCTATATTTTATTCCTTCTAACTTGATTATTCATATCTGACTGATATAAACAAATCACAATACTTCATGATTTTTCCCCTTTCACACTTCCAAACACATGGAGTCTCAGTACATTCATGCCAGACATTGATATTAAAAAATTAGGAAAATAAGAAAAAAATATTTTCTATCATTAAATATTGATTATTGTTATAATAAAGCCAAAAAATTTCTTTTTGAAAAATTCAATTATTTTGATATAAAGTTGCCTTGACACTGGATGGCCATAATCCTCTTCTTTTTGTAACCACATCTTTCTATGAAAATGGAATTGTGTATTCCAATGATCTGGGCTGTTAGTAATTCAATTTTCCTATAATTGGCAGAAATCAGAAGCGAGAACAACTGGTGCTAGTGTGGTTTGACACACAAGTCCAGGAGTGGGCAATTATTTTCTGCTATAGGCCGAATAAAAATTGAAAAGTACCTAAGGACAAATTTAATCTTGTGGTGCCATAATTATGTAATTATTAATTAATGTAATGAAATTATTAATGATAACATTAGGCAATCATTAATAATTAATAAAAATTACTGTGACTTAAAATGACTACTTATGTTCAAACAAGATTGATTCTTGCACAAACATATTCCTCTCACCATCACACGGAACAAGAATAATGGTTGTGCAATTTATCTGCATACATTCTTGTCAATCTTGTTTACGTGTGTAGCTACTTTTGTGATACTTACAAAAAATATATTCAAATATATATATTTTTTACAAAAAATATATTCATGTATCAATATTATTTTAAAAATATATTTTTCTTGTATTACTTTCTTAGTTTTTGTTGGTATGCAAAGAGTTCAAAAGCATCTGTAGAAACTATTTTTTTCATTAGAAACGTTAGAAAATAATTTATCCTATGAATTAATAAGTTCAGACAATTTTCTTTAAAAACAAGTATTTTATTAAACTGATTGATTGCTAACAACCTGTTACATCAGAATGTTATAAAATATTAGGACCTACGTAAAACAAATTTACATCTTAATGTGAATGGTGAAATTTACTATTTTCATTGTTAATTACATCATCAAAATATGGAGTAATCTCACTAATGTACATGTATTCTGTAACCGAATATCCATTATTTTATTTTTTCTTTTCAACTATAATTTTATGCATGTGGGCTTGAAACTAATGTGTTCTAATTTATGTGCAGGCTGTACAAGATGCCTTTGTGGACTGGCGTTTGCCCACCTCCACTTAAGACAATATCCTCTCTACCAAATTATATTCAGTATAATAAACTTTTTATGTTATTTTCAAGTTTCAAAAATATCTATTGTGAAAAATGAAATTACATATGGACTGGCTAAAAGACAAAGATCAGGTAGTGAAATTTATCCTGACTTGTTCTTAAACTTCTGAAGTTCAAATGTAGATTCAGTATGTAAAATGAAGTATATGAAGGAAAATGAAAAGTTTATGAATGAGATGTGCAAGTATATGCTAGATGTGCTGTGTTTAAATATTTTAGAAGGGATATAAAAATATCTAAAAGATATGAAGTTCAAATTATTCAAGTTTATTCCCCTAAATACAAGCCATATGGATGAAGAAGTGGAGGAATTTTATGAGGAAATAGAGAAAATTAGAGGAAGAAAACAACAATTTACTGTTATAATGGGAGATTTCAATGTAACAGTTGGCATTCAGTTACAAGATGAATCGGTTATTGTTAAATTTGGAGAAGGAATTAGGAACAAACATGGGCAATGATTAGTTAAATTTGCAGAAAGTGAGAGCCTATTTATTATGAGTTCTTTCTTTAAGAAAGATCCAAAAAGAAAGTGGACTTGGCGTAACCCAAGTGGTGGAACAGCATACTTTTTGCTCTAACAAGCAAAAAGTATTTAATTGAAGATTGTACAATGTTAAATAAGTTTAATACAGGTAGTGACCACCAAATGGTTAGATGCAGTGGAATTGATATTGGTAATCTAAAAGCAAACCAAAATTTATTCCAAATGGAACTTAAAAATAGATTCACTGAATTAACAAATTTAACAGAGGATATGAAATTATTCACAGCACTTAAGCAAGGAACAATCCAACTTTAATCTGTGAATAATTTCGTATTAATGTAAAGCAAGAGGTTTTTTTCCATAAAGTTTAACAGAGGATATAGATTTAAAAGATTTAAATGCAAATGTAATTAATATACTGATACAAACTGCTACTGAAGTGGCCGGAAAACAGAGACAGGTTAAAAATGATAAATTATCTGATAAAACTAAATTACTATTGAACAAATGAAGATAAATGCTCTTTCAAAGAAAATTGAATATGCTGAACTTTGTAAAATAGTGAGAAAGTGTATCACTGAGGATATCTGAAAGTACAATTGTAACTTAGTTAAAAATCCATTGAGGAAAATAAAATCTACAAAAAAGCATCTTTGCTACAGAAGAAAAAGGATTTTTGCTTTAAAAGCCAAAGATGGCAAAGTAATTAAAAACCAAGAGAATATCTTAAAATATGTTGAAGAATTTTATTCAGATTTGTATAGAGATACAAATAATAGTTATTCTGTGCAAGATTCAAAGAGTGAGATACCACTTGCTATCAAAAAAAAATTAAAAAAGGGAGGGCACCAGGAGAAGACAGCATCACAGTAGATATCTTACAAGAAGGAAGAGAACAAATAGAAGACATACTAACAGATTTATTTAATAGGTGTTTAAAACAAAAAGATGTATCAGAAGATTGGAAGAAGCAACAGTTATTCTTTTAAACAATTATTTTAACTAACTGCTTTTTAATAATATATCTTTAAATAAAAGCCTTAAACTGCAGTTGAAAATTAATAACTAAAAACTTTTTAATGAAATGTTTTCGGTTGCTACACAATCATTTTCAGCAATTAGAACAGAATACAAAAAGTTTTTAGTTTGTTTTCGAACATATATCATATAATAGAACATAAACTTTTAAAATTTATTATTATGTGCGAAGGAAAAGGCATAATCAGATGCTAAACGAAGAATGTATAAATTTAAACTTAAGAAAGAACTTTTAGAAGGACAAATATTAGAATCACAAAAAGAAGTAGAAATGACAAATAAGAATTTGATAGATATATAGACGATGTTGAAACAAAGAAAGTTACGTGAAAACTCATAGCTATCGCGATGTAATGTCTGCCAACACTTTTCATCGTGAATAAAAGACATCGTTTTCATTAAGCATTATGTTCATCTTAGCGATACTTTGAATTTACTACCATGTATTTTTACTAAAACATTTGTAACAGCACAACTTAAACAAATTTTTGCATTAAACAAATATAGAGGTAGTCAGTTGTAAAGAAATGTTATGGCGAGGAAGAAAATGTGACAAAAGTGCTATTGGGGAAGAGCGGGGGAATTGTTAAATTCGAGATTAATTCATATAAGTTTATACATCATCTATGTTCTGATTATAGATGCTTTTTCGTGTTCATTGAGTAATAACTTCGTTTATTTTTGGAAAAGTCGTCCAATAGCGTCCAGATCAAGTATTCTGTTACGTAAGTACGATTTAATAAAGCGCATACAGGAGAATGTTCTTTCACATCGGTGTTTAAAAAAGCTGGTTACGTCATTGCAGCGAGCTGTAGTGGGTACGGAAATGCCTAGTATCCAGCTGATGGAGAGCTGCGTTAAATGTTAAACTACATATAAAAAATATATTCGCGCCATTTGAGCAGCTTTTTGAGTGTTATTGAGGTCGTATGCCGCTCAAGATCGTCTGCACGACTCCCATATTGATGGATATGCTGTTATTGGTAAAGGACGACATATCGAATTTTTAAATTGCAGTCTGGTTCTATCCATATTTTGAACGTTTATAGTATTTTCGAAAAAGGATCATAAGTAATCTTTTAATGATGGTTCCATTTTTCTTTTTTGACCGAAATTTTTAATTTTACACCAGTTTTACAAAATTTTTTGATTGAATATTTTTGTATATTTTACCATTTTTTCTTTATATACTAGACAACTGTCTTGAAATTATTCCGATTATATATTTAAATAACATTAATTTCTGAAATTTTTTATAGGATAGAAGGTTAAATTTAAAAATTAGAAAATATATTATAGCTAATACTAAATTATTGGTTAATTCCGTTAAAAGAAACAGCATTTCTTCTTAATTGCTCAATTTTTATTTTCACTGCTGTTTAGGGAAAAAAATGAGAAAATACTAATGTAAACATTAGTCAACCATTTTGGGGGCAATGTACTATGATGTTTACACCAACTGGAGTACCTGCTCAATGTTAAAAATCCCAGGTTCGTTGTTGGTGAGCTACTTAGGCGAACGTACAATACACTCAACACTATAGTAAATTGACTTTATTTTGGTGACCAGACGTAGCCCATTTATTTTAGTAAGTTCATGCCCTTGTTTATTGTTTGACTAACTAGTGTTATTTTTATTAACTATTAGGACCAGATCTTAAGCCAAGGCGCACATTGAGACACAGGCACGCAGCGCAGGACAGG
>AYEL01080221.1:0-39366 GCA_000484575.1 Olivierus martensii
AAAACTAGGGTTGTAGACATTCTGTTGATTTATAAAAAGACAAAAAAAAACAGTACAGCATTAGGCAGAAAAAACACTTGGTCAAAAACAATTATTTATTTGTAACAACTGTCAATTGGTTAAAAACAAAAATTTTAAAAATAAGCATTTTAAAGATCACTCATATTATATGGAATGGCTGATGATTTCTTAACAGATTGAAAATGTTTCCTTGATATGAAGAAGAATAGAAAATACGATTTCTTATCAGATACTGTTTTTTTCTGTATATTTTTTATCAGTAGTAGGGTTTTTGAATTTTTATTTAAAATAAGTTCTACATAACTTATTTAATCTAATCTAAAGTATCTAATAATTAGTTGTTATCAATAGTTGAATCCTACTAATCAGTTTATACAAGAATTTTGGTTTTACAATGATATAAAATAAATTTATCTCATCAGCAATCAATTGAAAAAAAATTGGAAAAATAGCAAGTATTTAAAGATGATTATTCTAGAATGCCAAAGGATTACTGTTTTATCTGGGGACATCTAAAGTTGCAATTAGTATCAACTCATATTTGCAAATAAATAAATATAAAGATTGAGAAAGAATAAATAGTTGATTTTAAAGAATGAAAATAGAAGGATGTGTATCTCCAGTTGTGAAACATTTATGTTTTTATTATTTATTAAAAAAGTAAAATTTTTATTTTATAAATGTTATTGTTGAAAAATATGTTTATATGATTAATTTATGAAGTCTGACAATTAAGTAATGAGAATGGTTTGATTAAAAAATGTATTTATGATTTTAATTATCTGAAATATGGTCCCTTTAAAGTTCTGCCTTTGGTTACATACACTTACTCCAACATCCTACCATTGTTGTTAACTATTCTGGAATTCCTGGGATATTGTTCAAGGCCTATATTACAACTCTTTTAATGATGGCTGTTATTCAAAATGGTATCCTTTCACTACTGACTTCATTTTTTTGATTAAAATGTTGTAAGGGATGAGATCAGGCAAATAAGGAAGCTTTTGTAGCATTAAAATGTCTTTGGACATCAGAAACCACACTACAGATAATGCAGTTGGGCTAGTGGATTGTTATGATGGAGAATCCAGTTTCTGCACTAGTTGAGACAAATGCAAATAGCACATTTTCAAAGTCATTCAAGAATTTCTTTGTAATAGTTCTTATTTACAGTCTGTTCAGAAAATTTTCATGTTTTGTGAACAATGCACTTGGAATCAAAGAACCACATAAGTATACATTTCACTTTTGACTTTGACATTTGTTGAGAAAACATTTTGTGTCAGCTGTAGCTTCTACCCTTGAAATAACATCACTTTCAAAAGCCTGCTAAAAGAACTACTGAGGAGGGCTCAGTTGAGCCGAAAGTGCACTATAGTGAATCCATTTGTTTTTTGACGATTATGGATTGTTCTTTCCCTGCCCAAATGAGCTGAAATTATATTATTATTTTAGTAGTGTGTGGAAATTATAGAGTAGCATAATAAAGAGGTTACATTAAGTATTTGTTTAGCATTACATTTAAAAAATATTTTTAATATTTAAGTGATTTTTAAGATATCATTTTTTTTTTAAATCTTATTATTGGACAAATAATTAAGATACTTTCAAATCTGCAGGTATGACATTCCAATAATTGAAAACTTGCCCACTCCAACTTCAAATCTTAGTCGAGCTGAATTATCAGCAGATGAACTGTGGGAAAGTGCCAATGAAAGTTTTTTGATTGAAGCCACTCAATTGGCTGAACAGGCAGAAGGTGATTATTCTTTCAAAAAGTTTATTCCTCCACAATCAGTAAATACAAATTCTGATGCACTTAAGAAAGACAAACTGAAAAAACAAAATTCATCATTATCTGAAACTAAGGATGACAGTTTATTACAGACCACAAAAGCAGTCGCTGAAAATTATGATTTTTGGGATAGTGATAGTTCATTTGAAGAGATTATCAGTTCTTTACCAGAAGATCAATTGATTATACCAGGAATAACTTCTCTCTTGAAAAATACAAAAACTGAATCAAGGGAATCTGATATGTTTCCACCAAATGAATTTGATATGCACCAAATTTTTGATGGGGAAAATAAATGTAAATTCAAAAGCAAAAATATCACAACAGAAAATATAACAGCAAATGAACTATGTGAAAATATTCCCTTTGATATTAACACAATTGGTTCATTAAAAAGGAATGATTCTTTTGAAACAGGAAATCATCCAATATTTTCAAAACAAGCAGAAAGTAAGTTGATAAAATTTAATCAACATATTTTATTATTGAATATAATGATAGAATAAATAATCCAGCAAAGATGTCAGGATCAAATTAAAGTCTAAAATATAATTTTCTGAATAGAAAAATTAATTGATCCATATCAAATTTATGACTACTATCTCCTTTAATTTAATTTGAACTTTTACATCTATGCTGTTATTTCTAAGTTTAATGAAAAATGGAATGTTTTGGTTATTCTTTTATATATATATATAAAACTATTAGGCATAAAATAATTTACTTATTTAAAGAATTATTAAAGATTGTATTTAACATTTCTTTATAAACAAAAAAAATATTCTCATAGTTCAAATTTCCATATGGATAGAAAATATTTTATTAGAGATTATACATAATTAGAATAACATAGAATCAATTTTATAAAGTTTAATAGCTATTATAGTTGCAAAAATTTTTGAAAAATGCTATGAATAGATAGATTACAGATATTCATTTATTTGCTCTATATCAATTAATGTGTTTTTGTTTTAATATAAAATGGTATACAGTAGTAAATTTGATAAAATATATTTGGAAAAAATAAGAAAATCATAAAATCAGTTATCATTATTATTATATTAGTAATAAAACATCTGAATAAGGAACTTTTTATCAAAATAGTACCTTTTAAAATATGCATTATTTGTTGTAAATTATTACATAAAACAAATTATAATCATTGATTTAATCAATTGATAATGAATTGATATAATATATTGATAATGAATTTTGCTTTTTGTAAAATCAAAAAAAATTATTTACACAAATTATGAAACTGGAGCACATTAATATAGTTTGTTAATATGAAAATTTGTTAGTGTTTGTAAGTCAATGGATACAGTATTTAAGTATCCCAATTTGCATATTTTTTATAATTATAATATACAAAAACAAAGTATATCTCAACAAATTTGAAAATTTTCAATTTGCTACTTTCTTAATTTCTTTGAAAATTTTACCATTGCATGATAACACTTGCATGAAATTATTTTTAGAAATTACAGATTTGAATCTATTAATGTCAATAGAGAAAAAATTATTTTTTTTTATTGATATTAGTCTAAAATTCATATAAAATTAATAATATAAAAAATAATTATTTAAAAACATATAGTTAATTTGTTAAAAAAGAACATTGAATTATTCTTAAATTACCATATGATAAAAATGCAAAAATTGCAATTTGACAAAAATTTATTATATATATATAGGATATATTTGTCAAGTTAAAAATATAATATTAAAATGAAAAATTGTTTTAAATAAGTATGAAATATAACTATCATATATTTTTTTCAAGCTAAGACAATTCAAAAATACACACCTGAAGAAATAGCCAGAAAAAAAGAAGAGGCACTGAAACGGAGACAAAGAAAATATCAAGAAATTAAGATAGAGGTTAAAAACAGAAAGAAATGAAGAATTAGTTTTATTATTCATAAGTGATTTAATATTAAACAGCTTATTTTTGCAAGCTGGTAAATGATTTATATGAATCAAATTTTTTCTGTATATAAATTAGATATGTATATTTGTATATTTCAGAAAATGAAATAAAATATTTTCAAATAGTTTTTTAAACATTTCAAATAAAATATAAAATATAGCTAAATAATGTTTTAGCCATAACTTTAAATGAATACAGAATTTAAAAATTTCAAATGATTGCCATCTTATAATAAGATTATGTAATATTTCAAAATTAGTTATCTTAATGCTTGGATAAAAAACAGCAATAATCTAAAATTTGAATGATCTGACAATTGCGATTTTATGTAATTATCACTATTTTTTCATAGATCTACCTTAGATCTATGAAAAATTACATAAGATTGCTATTATAAAATTCTTTCAAATAAGTGCAATAATTTCAGAAATTTTGATGTATTAATGTTTATCATCATGTAATGAGAACACAAGATTTTTTAAAATGTGCATGTATCTTTGTAATGATGAGTGATCCCTAAATTTGAATGCTCTGAAGTTTCAGTTCTTGAAATATTTTGTAGACAAAGTAATAAATTATATACATGACAGATTTTTTTTATTTATGATTTGGATATTGCCAATGTTACACACATCAAAAAATCTATAAAATATATCTCTAATTTATATGTAGATTCCTGTTTAACTTCTTGAAATGTTTTTCAGAAACAAATATATCAATGAGGAAAAAATGATGTATTTTTAATTTGAAACTTTTATTACTTGGAGAAATATAGGAATCCTCATTTATGTAAATTCAACTTCATATAAAAAATTTTGATATCTAGTGCCAACAATACAGTACTATGATAATCATGAAAATAATAATAATGTTTATTAAACAATTAGGGAGGATCTCCTGTAGATTAGGGGGTACAAAAATTACATTGAAGAAAAATATATAATAAAAGACAGAAGTTACAAAAAACTAAATAAGAGATAATATAGATCAGCGTTTCTCAAACTGTGGGTCGTGACCTAAAAGGGGTCATGAAGCAAAATTCTGGGGTTGCAAAAATTAAATTCAAACACTTGAATTTCAGTTTATATGTAATTTCACAAATGTCCAATATTAACAAATGACAACATATGAATTTTCGGTGTGGTTGGTTGATTGTGTTCATCTTGAAGTAAATGATTTATATACTTATATGTTTTATTCCATATTTAATACTTTGCCCAATATTTAACGTATGACAACACATGAATTTTCAGTGTAGTTGGTTGATTGTGTTCATCTTAATAAGTGTGTTATAAATTTTCAGTGTAGTTGGTTGATTGTGTTCATCTTAATAAGTGTGTAAATATACTTGTACGTTTTATTTCATATTTAATACCTGGGGTCGCGAAAGTAATTGGCTGATTGTGTTCATCTTAATAAGTGTATAAATGATGTAGTGATTGGTTGATTGTGTTCATCTTAATAAGTGTGTAAATGACTTATATACTTTTGCTGATTGTGTTCATCTTAATAAGTGTGTAAATGATTTATGTACTTGTTTATGAATTTTCAGTGTAGTTGTTTGATTGTGTTCATCTTAATAAGTGTGTAAATGATTTATGTACTTGTATGGTTGTGTTCATCTTAATAAGTGTGTAAATGACTTATATACTTGTACGTTATTGTTCATCTTAATAAGTGTGTAAATGATTTATGTACTTGTATGTTTTTTGATTGTGTTCATTTTAATTAAGTGTGTAAATGATTTATATACCTGTATGTTTTATTTCATATTTAAATATGTGTATAAATGATTTATGTATTTGTATGTTTTATTTCATATTTAATACCTGGGATCGGGAAAAATGTCATAATGAAAAATGGGGTCATGAATGAAAAAAGTTGGCAAAAAATGTCGTAATGAAAAATGGGGTGATGAATGAAAAAAGTTTGAGAGCTAGTAATGAAAAATGGGGTCATGAATGAAAAAAGTTTGAGAAGCGCTCAAATAAAAAATGGGGTCACGAAAAATCTCATAATGAAAAATGGGGTCGTGAATGAAATGGGGTCATGCATGAAAAAAGTTTGAGAAGCGCTGATCTAGCAGATAGGGTCGCGAAAAATCTCGTAATGAAAAATGGGGTCGTGAAGGAAAAAAGTTTGATAAAAGTTTGAGAAACACTGATATAGATGAACCTATAACAAGCCAAACATATCTTTAATAAAGTTAAATATGTTAAATGCGAACCTATAACAAGCCAAATATATCTTTAATAAAGTTAAATATGTTAAATGCACTTTTGCCAAATCTTGAAAGGTAAAATGAATTTTGTTAGGGGAGAGAGGGGAAATTTTTTCTATATTTTTTCTTTGAAAAGGTTCGAGGGTAGAACAGATTTAGAATAAATGATATAAGTCGATAATATCATGATTACAAAACGGATTTTTGCCAAATTTTGAAAGGTAAAATGAATTTTGTTAGGGGAGAGATGGGAAATTTTTTCTATATTTTTTCTTTGAAAAGGTTCAAGGGTAGAACAGATTTAGAATAAATGATATAAGTCGATAATATCATGATTACAAAACGGACAGTATTTTGGAGGATATAGTGGGATAAATTTGTCTATAAAATAGAGATGAAATTTATTAAAATGGATTTGTGTCAGTATTTCTTTTAAGTTAAAGTTGAAATTGCTATGAATGTAATATTGAGTTTGATTTGAGTCAAGGATAAGCTTATACCAATTATGAAATGAATTTTGTAGAGATTTCATATCTTTGGTTATTGAATGAGAAATAGCATTATTAATCAGTTGATTCTGAATCTCATTCCAATTTTGATTGGAATCTATTTGTGAAAATATAGATATATCATGAAATATAAATATAGATAATCATTAAAATACTATAATGAGAACTTTCACCAAAAAGTTATTACTGTAGTATTAAAAGCTATCTATACCATAAACAATAAAACAATGGTCTATCTATATTTGAATTGTTTGGGCATTTCTAAGACATGTTAGGAACTTTAAATTTTGTATGGAGATACTGCCTAATTTCAAGTCTCCAGAAAATTATGAAATTACAAAATCATCTGTGAAATACAGTATAAAGTAACTGCTGATTATCACTTTTTCAATACAATAATTAATCATACATATTTTTTATAAATTTAATCAATCATTTCTGTTTCATTATATCAAATAAATCCTCAAGTTTAAATCAGTCAAATTTTTGGTTTTATATAAAACACCATAAAATGTTTGTCCACTCTGGTGATCTAAATTTGGCCTCACTTAAACCTGTTACAGAGATTATATTAGTTGCTATCTGTATATTTTATTTATACCATTTATAGTAGGAAAAAATACCTATAGCAAAGCATGGGCATTTCTCAAAAGAGAAATCATTAATTAGTGAGCCACAATCAAATCATGCAGAAATGAAGCAATTGATGAACAAGAATCACATTCTATTGTATTTGTATAGATTTAGATGTAACTATGAATTAATTTTATATTGTTAAGCAGGAAATTGAAAAAGTAATATAAAATTAATTCATAGTTACATTTAATTCTGTAGATTGCACAGGTTTGTTAGTTTGTAAATTATGTCATATGATAACTTATTACCAACAGTATGTATTATTGTATCTTCTGCCTTATTTATACAGGTTCCCCTACTTTACAAGATTCACTAGATGCCATATTGCTTTTATGAAAAGACTTAAATTTGTATCAGCCTTATTACCAACAGTATGTATTATTGTATCTTCTGCCTTATATATACAGGTTCCCCCCACTTTACAAGATTCACTAGATGCCATATTGCTTTTATGAAAAGACTTAAATTTGTATCAGTTTTCATTAAACGAAAGAAATCCAGAGTATTTTCATTTTCATTTTTTTTTTTTATAAAAGGCAACCAGATAACTGCATGGTAATGCAGTAGCTTACTATCCTGGAGGACGGCTTCAATTCGAGATTCTTCACCTCATTTTTTTCAGGAGGGTCCAATTCCAGACCATTGAACCCCACCCTTCAATCTTCCAATTTATCCATCAAAGGTATTGACTAGCCTGCAATAATTCTAAAAGTCGTTGCTGTCACTTATATACCACATGATATAGCAACTTAACTGAAAACAATGGTGCCATAAGTGAAACTATAGTGAATATACATTATTTCTGCTTTATATAGGCTGCATTTTATCATATGATGGTTTTGTGTGTTGTTGATATGTTATTTTTTTTTAAGTCCAGGAACATTCAAAAATTTTTCCCCATATAAATTAATGGTAATTGCTTCTTTGCTTTATACTTTTCTGTTTAAAAAAGTTTTTGTAAGAACACTCAACTTTCATAAATCAGGAAACCTGTAATGCTTATAATTTTACAATAATTATTACTCAATAATTTAATTTGCGGCTAAATATATTCTTTGAAAGTTTGGGAGCTCCTTGTTGTTCAGATATATACTTGAATAATTATTTTTATACAGGTATTAAATTTGCTTACCTGAATGTTCTGAAAACTATTAACCAATCACATGAAATTCAATTTCAGTTGACTGACACATCTTTGAAAATACAAATATATCTCCTTTATGGTGATTTGCTAATATCAATATAACACTTCTCAATTATATTCCATGTTTTTATTTTATATCTCAAAATGAAAATGTTCTACAAAATAATAATTTATGTTAGAATAGATATATAAAACACATAAATGAGCTAGCATTGGAACCATCTTGAAAAACTGAAGATGTGAGATCTAGAACCCAAAGGTGATATACTAATTCTTTAAAATACAGCTATCTGGCAGAAATTTTTAGACTTAGCACCATTGTGCACTTAACGAATAATAGTGTAAATATGTTTTAGGCTTTTAAACCCAAAGGTGATAGCTGTATTTTAAAGAATTAGTATATCTGGCAGAAATTTTAGACTTAGCACCATTGTGCACTTAACGAATAATAGTGTAAATATGTTTTAGGCTTTATATGCATTAGCAAATGAAAAAAGTGTGATTCACTTTAGAGCCATCATAATGAGGTATGCCTTTATACCAATCATTCTCAACCTGAGGCCCATGGACCACATGTGGCCCAAGCTTTTACAAGCGGCCCGGAACACACAGTCATGAAATTAATGAAAGCGCAGAATTCTTCTCTTATACCATGGACACACTACACGTTATCGGCGGTTATCTGTAACGTCCGTCATCATACCTTCTCAACCTGAGGCCCATGGACCGCATGTGGCTCACCAAGCTTTTACAAGCGGCTCGGAATGCACAGTCATGAAATTAATGAAAGCGCAGAATTCTTCTCTTACATGCAAAAAAATAAAAATTGATATAAAAAAAATTTTTTTTAAATCTGGAAAAATTACAAATTTTCCTAATTTGTTAGATCCTTCCTGATGCACTCATAAAATTTTACAGGTCATAGGTCAGTTTGTAAAACACTGACCTATGGCATTCACAAATTGAGAAGTCGAGTTTTTTGTAGAAGATTTTTTAGTCAGATTTTTTTTCAGGTGACACCAACCAGTTGCCTACTGCTGATATAGTATGTTGCAGCCCGCTTAATATAGCAAACAAATGTATGCAGCCCGCTTAATGAAGCAAACAAATATATGGGCCTGGGAGAAAAAAAGGTTGGGAACCACTGCTTTATAGTTTTTCCCTATATTGTTTCAAATAATACTTCACTTTATTTCAAATGTAAAATTAATATTTCAAGGGAAATGAAAATTATTTAGTGAAAACAATCATTTAAGCATTAACAAATAAATTTCTATCAAATCATAAATTTGAGAAAATAAACTTGGCAGTCATTATGCAAACAGAAATTTATTTTTATGGATTAATTATTGAGTTTCAATCATAATTAAATTAAAATTTAACTAGACATTATTATTAGGCTTTATTTAAATAATTAACTTTCTTCAGCCAAACCATTTATAATTAATTGATTGTATTAAAATCGTGAAGCACAGTAGTTACTGTCTTTTATTACAAGAATCATTTCAGCCAAATAAACACCATTAATAATAAATAGAGAATTCCTTTCTTTCTAACAAATTAAAGAAGCATTCTGGGCTAAAAAATCTAGCTCAAATTTAAAATTTAACTAGACATTATTATTAGGCTTTATTTAAATAATTAACTTTCTTCAGCCAAACCATTTATAATTAATTGATTGTATTAAAATCGTGAAGCACAGTAGTTACTGTCTTTTATTACAAGAATCATTCAGCCAAATAAACACCATTAATAATAGAGAATTCCTTTCTTTCTAACAAATTAAAGAAGCATTCTGGGCTAAATAATCTAGCATTTTATGTTTGAAGAAAGTATTAAAATGGCATGTAGAATTAGATTTTAAGTTTCAAATGTAATTAATAAAAACTACAGCAATTTGAAAATAGATTTTGATATTTTTAAACTTCCTCAATTATGAATCTTAATAAAAGCAATTGGCAGATAAGATTCATAAAAATTTTCCAATTGATTCTATACTTTATAAATTGTAATGTTTATAACAGATTAGATGTTAAAGAATCAAAATGCGTTATGTTCTTTGATCCATAATTATCTTTCACCTCTGCAATTTAATCACATAAAGTTGATTATGAATCTATTTGAGTTTGGTTTAGGAACTTTTTTGAAAAAAGTAAACTAATAATAAGGCTTATAAGATCACCCTATTTTGGCAGCTTACTCAAATATGGTGATCTTATAACTTGGTTCTCTCATAAATCATAATCTTGACAGCACATTTCATTATCTAATTTCAGTCATTCAGAGATGATGGATGTTCAGATTTCTAAGATATTCTCTTAGTATATTCTATAACATTTATAAAGATGGTCATGTGATTGAAGACGACTGCTGAGATCTTCCAAGTCCTTCAAAGAAATTTCTGAAATATCTAATATTGAATTCATTTGTAAAAAATTTATAACGTACAGTTATAAATTTTGTTTTCTGATAGACAAAGCATTGTTCAACAGATTTTAATTAATTCTTAACATATCAGTTAAAGAAAATCCTTAACTTTGTAAATGGATTGTTTAGCAAAACCCGTATATATTGAAGTATATGCTATATAGCAGTGTTTGTCAACCTTTGAGATGTGACCCAATATTAGATCGGGTTAAGTTTTTAATGGGTTGCAAAGGAACTGGTAAAATACCGAATTAAAAATATAAAAATAAATAAATTAAATAAAAGACATTTTTTGTCTATTTATTTACCTTCATTTTGAAAATTAATTATGAGATTCCGAATAGTATTAATTTCTGGTATGCTAATATCTTAAATTAATTTTAACATTGTGAATGTAACTTAAGTCTATGCACATATTTGTTCAGCCCATCCCAGTATTCATCAGCACATTACCCTTTCCAGATTTGCTAGTTTTGAACTAGTATATAATTGTCAATTGTCAGAACAGCAATAAGAAAAAATTTGTATGTACTGTACATTACTGTTTTTTTAAATAGTCGGTGTGTTCATTTAGTGTGTTAAAATTAACAATTGTTTTTTGTATTTCTTTGAAGCATATGTTTTTGTGTTGAAGTATAAGAATTACAGTGTATGTTTTTAATTTACAGTTTATCGTTTTAATATCTTAAGTTACATTCACAATGTTAAAATTAATTTAAGTCTATGCACATATTTGTTCAGCCCATCCCAGTATTCATCAGCACATTACCCTTTCCAGATTTGCTAGTTTTGAACTAGTATATAATTGTCAATTGTCAGAACAGCAATAAGAAAAACTTTGTATGTACATTACTGTTTTTTTAAATAGTCGGTGTGTTCATTTAGTGTGTTAAAATTAACAATTGTTTTTTGTATTTCTTTGAAGCATATGTTTTTGTGTTGAAGTATAAGAATTACAGTGTATGTTTTTAATTTACAGTTTATCGTTATATTTTTTTTGTATGTGAGTAATACATCGTAGTCCATTGTACTATAAGTGAATCCAAGTACATAGTTTCAGGTTGATATACTACATTTTTTTTATTTTATATTATAAAATAAACAATTGGGTTGCAGTAAGATTTCAAAAAATATGTTGGGTCGCAGGGTCAAAAAGATTGAGAACCACTGCTATATAGCACTAGTTTATCACAAAGATTAATATAAGGACAGTAAAACCTGTCAAGCTGGACACCTGTCTATGTTGAACGACTTTTCCTGGAACCGGACAAAAGCCTATATTTTACTACTTATCACAAAGATTAATATAAAGACAGTAAAACCTGTCAAGCTGGACACCTGTCTATGTTAAACGACTTTTCCTGGAACCGGACAAAAGCCTATATTTTATACTTTGAAAACCTCTATATCTTGGACACCTCTCTACCTTGTATCTTGAACAATTGTTTGTAATAAGATGGACACTTTTTGATTATTGGTTGAAATAAAATCTTAAATTTTATTTAGGTTTAGAAGATTAACCAAAGGATTTGTGAAAGAAAAACTTATAACATTTATTAGTCATGCCTTGAGATGGTTGTTGATGACTTATAAATCCATAGTTTATTTATTACTGTAAATACAAACACTAAGCATTGAGAAAAATCAAACCAGAACCAGCCAAATTATAGCCAGAATATTTTATTGCAATAAAATAAAAAATATTTGGGCTATAATTGATTAGTTTTGATTTGATTTATATTTTACTTGTTTTCTTTGAGAATTATGTACTGTTTCTTCTGTTGCTGTGATTAAGTTTTCTTTAGAGATCTTAAAAAGCAATAAAAGAAAAACAAACTGTCATTAGACCAAAAGAAGCAAATTGTTGATCATTTACTATTCTGGATGATGAGATTTGGTGCATGACAAGAGATTTCACAATTAACTATTCAGAAATGTTTTAAAAATGCTGGGTTCCTTGATCTTAAAAAGCAGTAAAAGAAAATTAAACAAACTGTCATTAGTCCAAAAGAAGCAAATTGTTGATCATTTACTATTCTGGATGCAGTGAGATGGATTTATGGTGCATGACAAGAGATTTCACAATTAACTATTCAGAAATGTTTTAAAAACGCTGGGTTCCTTATAGATTTCACTGACGAAGGAATGCAAGAGGTCAATAACTTCACCTAGGATAGAACTGAGTGCTCTTCCTGAGAACTATCATAATAAAATTTTAATTGAAGATTTTACAAATTTTGACAACAATCTTGTCAAAGGAATGCAAGAGGTCAATAACTTGACCTAGGATAGAACTGAGTGCTCTTCCTGAGAACTATCATCATAAAATTTTAATTGAAGATTTTACAAATTTTGACAACAATCTTGTCCGTCATGAATATGAAAATTGTACAGCCAGTGATTAATTGAAAAGATTATATCCAGCTCAATTCATATCGAGGCTGTTGGAAGAGGAACCGAATGATCATGAAACAGTTTTGGAATATGTAGAGGATTTTGAATGATAAGTATTTTCTAATAATGAACTAGAGATTATTGAAACTCTATTTGGTATAAGAAAAAACAAAATTGAAAATTTTGGATAAAGTGTAAATTAAATCTGTGGGTCGGAGGTATAGGGCACTATGTCCATTTTTGGCCAAAATGAGATTATTCTTTTTTTGTACCGTATTCGATGTTTGTTTAAATTTTTAAAAATAAACTGAAAAAGTATAAGCATTAAAATTGGTCTAAAAATTAATGAATCCAATTCCTTTTTTTCCTTTAATCCTTATCTAATCTTATTCCTTTAATCCTTATCTCATTTTACACGGTTATAAAGAACATATCCTTACTTTTCGTTATCTTCAGTAGATCGATTTACACGGTTTACAGTTTAATTGAACATATCCTTCTATTAGATTTACACAGTTTACAGTTTAATTGAACATATCCTTCTATTTTGTATGAATTCTCATGGTTTACAATTTAATTGAACATATCCTTCTATTTTGTATGAATTCTGCGGTTTATAGCAGTTTCGGTTTGCACAATTTTTCCAGGAACGTATCTACTGTGTAAATGGTTTCGGTTTGCACAATTTTTCCAGGAATGTATCTACCTTGTAAATCGAGGGCTGAGTGTATGATTCTGGTTTGCACGATTTTTCCAGGAACGTATCTACCGTGTAAATCGATTTGGTTTGCACGATTTTTTCAGAACGTATCTACCGTGTAAATCGAGGGCTGGATGTATTTTAATTTGACTATGTTAAATGCGTATATACAAATTAGTATTAATTGTAATACAGTATTTGCTCGCTATAAATGACTTTGTTCATCATTTAAGGCAGTGTTTCCCAAACTTTTGACATATGTGTACCCCTTTATAATTTTCGTAACGCTGAGTACCTCTCGTCAAAAAAATGGATGTTATTTTAATAACATCAAATATATTTATTTTTATTTCTTTTTTGGTACATATACAAAATAATAATAAACGAAAAATAAAATTATTTGATATTCCTAAATTAATATGTTTTTGTGTATGTGCAATAAAAATTTACGCTTCGATAAATTTTAATTTAAAAAATCGAGTGGCGTCTAGTCTGCATACACCCGACTAGTTACAGTTCTGTTTTCGGAGTTCGCTATGGCTGCTTCTACAAGTCATAAGCGTTTTCGCCAGTTATATGAAGACGAAAATAGAAGATGCTAAGCTCGGTGCAGTGCATATCCCCACCAAATTCCGGAGCAACGCGTACCCCCACCAAACTCTTCCCGTACCCCTGGGGGTACGCGTACCACACTTTGGGAAACACTGATTTAAGGTGATAAGTGCTACATGTCGTCATTATCGCTCGACTACAAGTTGATGATTTTAATTAATATAAATTTGCAATTTGGATTAATCTGTTCTTTTCTTTTGGGGGAGGGAGAGTCGCCATCTGTGACAAGTGGTCGGTCCCAAAGAGTGGTCTCTCGTAATAGTTTAACTGTAATTCATAAATTAAAAATAAATTATAGTCAAGATGAAATCAGAATTATATATACTCATAAAGGATAGTAGTTATCACTTATGGTTAGTAATTATTAAAATTTTTTAATAGTTATTTCTTTTTTCTGTTTTATTATATCAATTAAGAAGAAAAATTTGATTTTACCTATGGATTTATATTATGAGAACGGGGAAAAAATATTTTTAAAATGTTTGATTATATAATTTTAATAAAAGAAATTGCGTATCAAAGAAATTAAAATAGATATATTATATATAATTATTTTTTTTAATCATTTAGCATTCTTCTACTATTATTTTATTGGTAGAATAGAGATTAAATGTATTATTTTGCATCGATAAAACATGTTAAATCTAAAATAAAATAATTTATTAAGTTAACAAAAACAAATAATATAAAATATAATTCAATGTATAAAATAGGCTCTTAATGCAAAAATTCAGATATAGATTACCGTATGTCATAATACAATTATGTAAAATTCATTACAATTTAATAAGTTGGTGGGAATAAACTTTCAATCGATGGCATAAATTTACTTAGGAAAAATAGTTTCACATTGGTATTTGTTCCATCATAGACTACACATTTTGTTCAACTAGGAGGTAGCTTTATAATCATAGGCCCTATATATATTGAATTTTGTGTTAATGATTTTTCAAGAAATTTTAACTTTTGTGTTTTAAATCAGTTCAATCTTTGAATAAAATATACAGGAAATAATAGTAATTTGGATTTTTATATATTGAATTTGCATATTTTAAAATATTTTATTTTGAACTTTTATACTTAAAATATTGGCATAAGATAAAAAATAATTTCAGAAATTAAAATAAATTTTTCTTGTTAGAAACTATTGCTAAAAAATTCATTGTATTTCACTATTTCCGAGTGTTTTTATTTTCTTTTGTATTCTTAAGCCGTGGTCACACTGCGCAATTTTTCGTCGCGCACGTGGCTGCAACAGCGATGGTTCTTCCAACAAACTACTAAACCCCCTCCGAAGAGCGCGCGACTTCAACCGTTCTTGAAAACAAGAGAGTTTGGTTGCAAGCTCGCCACCAATGAAAAGCGAGAAAATTTTTGTCGCATGCAAGAAGGATGGATAATTTTATTGCGCTCTCATTGGCTGATTATCCATTGCATGGCAAGCTACGTTTCCCAGTGTTTGGCGATAGCAACTCGTTTCCGTCGCTGTTGCAGTCGCGCGCGCGGAGAAAAATTGCGCAGTGTGACCACTGCTTTGCAAAAAAAATCTGCGTATGATTAAAATCGAAACATTGGGACATTTGAATTATCCCATTGATTTCCATTTCATTTTGTTTTTCCAACCAATACCAAAACTAAAGCAATCGCTTTTTAACGTGTAGATTCAATTGCCACTGAAATCCAGGACGGACAAAAATGGCGTCGAGTAAGCGGACGGCGCTAGTTTGCCATACGTTCTATATTCAGAGCTTTACGTCTGACCACCACCCACGTAATTGATAGTGATATCGGCCGTTAAGTGAAATATGGTACTCTTTTGAATTAATAGATGACGCCACTTTCCACTCGGCGGAATACTAAGACAAATCTTTTGACGCGCAAACCAGACCGCCGGATTATGGAGGAAGAGATCGAT
The DNA here is from genome assembly GCA_000484575.1 of Olivierus martensii. Classification (NCBI taxonomy): domain Eukaryota; kingdom Metazoa; phylum Arthropoda; class Arachnida; order Scorpiones; family Buthidae; genus Olivierus; species Olivierus martensii. The sequence goes on from AYEL01080221.1 coordinate 16,305, forward strand.
GGGCCACCAAAAAATTTTCCCGAGAATCGAACCAGGACCTTGGTGATAGAAAGTGCAAGTGTTTTTATGCGGCTAATCTGGCCGACTGCCTACATTTAATTGGCGGGACGTAAACCAATCTGAAAGCGAAATTGAATCGGGATCTTCGGATGACGAGCGAATATTGTGTTATTTCTAATCAATGTCACCAGTTGGTCTGCCGATAGCCATACGGAAGCACTTATACTTAGCGCACGAAGACTCTAATGTCCTGTCGGTTAGTATCGGGACTCCTATACATCTGATGGGGTCGAGCGTCAGATGAAAGGGGGTTCAACCCTCCCGAAAAAATCTCGTGATCAGAATTTCTCCATCTCTTCAGAATTTTCAAGTAATAAGCGAACGCTTAACCTCACGGTCATTCTCCTAACAATTTAAGTTACTGAAAGTTGTTTATTGATATTATCGCCATTAAGATGAAAAACTTATTTTGAATGGTAGAAATCGAACCGAACTGACTTTTACAATAAGTTTTTGTAAAGGTTTTTTAATTTCTCGTGGTATGTGGAATGCAGTCAATGAACATTTCCTGTCTTTAATGCGCAGACTTTATCTTAATTTAATTTTAATAAAAATATTTTTATTAATTTTAAATGAGTCATTTAAAAATATTTGGTGAACAGAAAAGCTAAATACGTTAAAACCTCATCTGAAATAAATTGAGTAAATTAATGGTGCCGTGTCTAGACAAGTATTTATTTTTCACAAATCCTACATTATATCAACTGACCTATCGCACAATTTGGCCGGATAGCCGATGGAGTTGCGCACTTCCACCCTAAAAGGACCCTCGTCGGCCGGACTGACGCTTCATCTTTTCACTTTGGGGGACTGGGTTCGAGTTTCGGGCCCCATCTCTCGGAAAAATTTATTATGGAGTCCGATCCCGGCGCGTCCATCCTCTTTCTTCATAATCCGGCTGACCCCTCCGCCGGGTAGGCAGCCTGTGGAAAAGTTATTTCGTCCCGCCACAGTATTCTGAGTGAAAAGTGGCGACATCTGTTGACAAGAAACCCTAAGACTAGTTTAATTTCCGGTTCCATACTTCGAGATTTTTCAGCACGAATCCGGAGCCGGTCGTTAAACTTCGTCCTTTTTATTAACGACCGATAACACATTACATTTGGCCGGAAGGTCTCGTGATAAAGCTCTGGCTTACACCCGAAGATCGGGTTGAATTCCCAGGTCCCATATCTCCAAAATTTTTGTAAAAGGAGATGTTCGGGGCAATCTCGCTGAATCCTGTTCTTCACCTCCGTCCAATCCCATCACGGATGGATCACTCCGTCACTTTATAGCCGGGTCGGTCGCGTAGTAATTACCATCGGCCATCTAGCCTTATGGTAATACACTAGCTTATCAACTCGAAGAATCTGAATCCCATACTTCTAGTTTTTAGGAGCAGTCCGGGTTCCATTGATCCCCATCTTTCAGCCTTCCGGATCACGAATGTCGGCCAGTCTACGTCCGACTGGACCTGTTTAACCTCATTCTCTCATTACTCTGCTATAGTCTGTTTCAAGATAATCTGACAGCCGGGCGGCCGAATGGCCGAGTGGTAACGCGTTTGCGTACCACGCTGGAGGACCCGGGTTCGCGTTATCGCGGATCTAGCCAGCCCACCATGCAGTCCTAACTAGCCTGCTATCTATTTTGAATTGATTCTGAGACGTAAAACTACCAGAACAATTTGAAAAGGTGACTTAATGTATAGATATGTGTTACTATGTCTAAAATTTTTCCCGCATTATAATTCCATTAATAAGTTGTGAATATGTTTTGAAATATCAAGTTGATCCGTCAGGTAGTTTGTAAATAACTGATGGAAAAAAATATTTTTCTTCAGAATTACGCACGTGCCCAAAAAATGTCTTTTCTATGGTAAAAACGTCGAATTGAAAATACGATTTGCTTCCCCATTTGCATTATCCCCCGTTTGATTTTTCTCCATCTGACTCCGTATAACAGCGGTGCCTCGCAATTCGACATTTGAATTTCGCGGGTTTGCGCATGCGTGTGCATGGAATTGTGTGATGTCATTTGCTATTTGTCAGGTTCTTTTTACATGCGCATGCATGGAATTGTGTTATGTCATTTGCTATTTGTCAGTTCTTTTTGGGATACCATGGAATCTTGCCCGTGTTGTATGTGTTAATTTTCAATTCTACATTTTTCAGAAAGTAAACCGTATTTATGTTAATTTTCAATTCTACGTTTTTCCAGAAAGTAAAAAATTTGTAATTATTATTTTTGAGTGAAATGTAAGGATGTATTCGAAGAGAACTGACCAGAAGAATAATTCCGAAAATAAGAACAGTTGATTGAGCGAAGAGACGAAGAAAAAAATTGTCGATAAAATGCAGAAAGGTAGAACAATGTAACTCGAGTATGGCGTTCCTAGGGCAACTGTGGCAACGTTTTGCAACAGAAAATATTATGGATGCTAGGGTATCTGATGGAGACTTCATTCCAACATCCAAGGGCTAATAAATTGTGTGTTGTGTATAAAATAATGAATTTTGTAATTTAGTGTGTTATACAATAATAAAACACACACACTATATTATTTACTTGGCTGAATTCTGCTTTTCACGAAATTGCCAAATGTGATACCATTCGATCGATCTCATCAAACTGGTCAAAAATTATAATAGAATCATGGACGAAAGCGGCACCGATTAGAACATATTTCGAAAAATTTACCTCAGAATTGGTAAACGAGCCATGTACCGCTGCCATATTGAACGAGATGTAAAACTTCACGTGACCATCATCGTAATGAAGAATACCTGCTATGGTTTTACACCTTGTTTTAAAAGCCAAAAATACGCCTGGAATTGTTCTTACGATTGTATGGGTTATGATTTTATGCTGAAATCCATAAGTTACTTATGCAATTTATAGATTTTTATATAATACATTAATTTATAATATATATTTGCATTAAGATGTATAGTATAATTACATTATCTTGGAAAGTATTCTTGCCAAGGAGTTTGAATATAATTCTTGAGCGACATCTTCAAGATGTGTTACAGTAAACATCCGTATAACGTGCTCTCCTATAACACGAAATTCGTGTAATTTTACATCTTGAAAGTGTCGCGCAAGCCATTGTTCCTTTCAAGATGGCGTCGTGCACAAGTATCGATACTTCGTTGTGATAAGTACTTTTTCATATAGCTAGTTATCAGTTTCGTTTTCGCGATTGATTTATATACTGATTTACTACTAGTAATACGACTAAAAATATTATGCAAAAATCTCGGATTCCGTGAAAAGCAGAATCTTCCATTTACTTTATTATATCTCTCACCTCACTCGTTAGGGGAGTGGGATGGGGACCGATAAGGAATTAATCTATTTTATTAAGGTGACCAAACGTACTCCTTTAGGGAGTTTTCTACTCCTTTTTCATGAACCATACTCTTTTTTAAACCTGTACTCCTTTTGTACTCCATTGCATTATTTTGTACTCCTAAAAACTATAACGATTATTATATGCAACCCTTCGTGTGCATAAAGTTGTCTATGATACTATCATAGACAACTTTAAATCATTGATAGTATCAGTGTGCATGTGAATATGCATATTTTGAAGTCAAATGGCTAGCACAAAAGGCCACTACAGTCTTTCTTGTTGGGTTTGCGCATGCCCAGTATGTGATTATCGAGACGACCATCTGTAACGTTATATATATGTTGCCCCGGCACTAATGCAGCTGTAGAGAGGGTATTTTCGCTTGGTAATGATTACTGGAGTAGTGAAAAATCGTAACTATCTATAAAGATGCTAAATGCAGTTTTAACGGTTAAATTCAACATGGGAGATGTTCTGACGTGTATGCGCTATTGGAAGAAAATTCAGAATTATCCAGAAAAAATCATACAACACAAAAATATGATTTCAATAATTAAAAGTCATATAAATTTAAAATATCAGAATTACTATTCATTTTCATATTCTTTTAAAAATATAGTGGATTGAAGAAGACTCAGTTTTTTTCCACACCCCCAATCACCATATCTAATGAAAAAATGAAGACGACCAATTATTGGTTGTTTTCATTTCATGTCACACAAAATATGAGATCTAAAAAAAGGTCATTCGGCTCTGGACTCAGAAATATTTGGGCAGTTTTGAGGGGGCAATCTCGGGCAGCCAGCGTACTCCTTTTGTGCCAAAAATAGTTGGTCACCTTAATTTTACATAGATTTATATGAGAAATATTGTCCCTCAATTCGACATTACTTCGGCGACGGATTAGTGTCGAATCGCGAGGCACCACTGTATATTCCTATACCCGAAAATACAGTATACCTTGGTGACAGGGCTCGGTTCCTCCAATGTTGAGTTGAAAGTGGCGATAAACAGCTATTTTGGGGACCTTGTTCCTCGTCCTTCCGGGATTGGATACAGACGCTATATAATGTTTTGAAGTTTAGGGAGATTATATTGAAAAATAGTTCCAAAAAGAAAAATATTTGCTGTTATCGAGTCGCGAGCTTTTCAAATTACTGTCGAATTAACAATCAAACAACCAATTAACTTAATATATTTTATTTTTAAGTTTTTTAATTTCTGTTTCAATAATTTAATTTTATTTCATATAAATTTAACTTATGAATCGACTTATAATTTATTAAATTAAGTCAAACTCCTTTGGAATTTATATTTTAAAAGATTTATCGATCGAACATTGAAAAAAATGTACTGTATATTGGCTGGCAGTGTTAAAATACTGTATTTCTTTTTGAATTTTAAAACCGTTAATCGTTGTGATAAAAATGTTAAATTGTATTTTAACGAAACAATTTTTCTCTTAAACTTATATTATTTGAATTATTAAAAAAAGGAATAAGGAAAGCTTTTTATAAAATTAAGGATGTTATTTGAATTAAAAATAGTGTACATAAACGATTAATTAAAAAGCAAAATTTCTATCTTAAAATCTAATTAGAAATGTTTGACACACTTAGAATAATAGTACTTATAATATTAAAGCTTACTTTTAAATTATAAGACAAAGCTATTGGATAAATATGCTTTATACAAAATATTGTACAGTATTCGGTTTAAATTCTTAATCTTACTCCTGTGAATTATCTTTTCAAGATAATTTTACCTTTCATATTTATAATACTATATTTCCTGGATTGCTTATTCGGCCAGAAACCTTTACACCTATACATTTGAAATAGGTATCAATTATCAATATTGTATACGGTTTATAAACAGACCTTTATATCCTACAGTATATCATATCTAATGTTGAATAAGAATATTGCAAAAATGTCAAATCCCGAAATGGCAACGATGCTAAATGGCACAGTAAATAATTCTCTATTAAAGGTATGTTATATTTTGTTTAATACATATGGAACCCATTTATATTGTTTTATAAGTACAGTATATTGAATGCAATTAACCTGAGTATGTTATGTAAGTACTGTATTGTAAATATGTCAAACTGAATTATATAGTATTATTGAATGCTATGTAATTTTTAGAATTAACATAAAGACAAAAAGTTTTATATTTCCTTTATCCTTAAGAAAATCAAAATTTCTATTAAAGATTATAGACATTCTATAATTTTAGCATAGTAAAAAAGAAGAAAAAGCCCAGCATTATCTAGAAAAAAATTCTTTATTACAATTAAAAGAATATTTTCAACCACCTGCTTGCTAGTGGTCAAAAATATTCCTATAATTGTAAAAAATAACTTTTCTGCCTAATGCTGGATTTCTTTTTTATCTTTTTTATTAACTTCCAAAAATGTTGTTTATTAAAACATAAAATTTCTATTATATTGAATTATATCATTGGACTGGGAAAGTTATGACATACTGATGATCAAAGGTAGTACATCTCATAGAATTACCCCAAAGGATTAGCAATTCAATCATCATAAAATCAAATACTGTTAAATCTATATCTAAAAGCTATATTCCTAGAAAAATTTGAGAAATAGGTTATAAGAATCCTTTAATATTTATTCAGATAAAAGACTCGATAAGCTATTTAATGCTGCTTATTATATTCTTCAATTTTCTTTTTCTAGATATCTAATTGGAAACTAATTTATCATATAAGAATTGTAGTTTTTATGGCTTCTGCTAAATATTCAATGATGACTAAATTTTCAAATAATCCATCCATAAAAATGCAGTTTAAATATGGAAAAAAATTTACATAAATGAAAAAATATGGGTAACTCTCAATTTATGAAGCCTCAAACTACATAGTTTCAAAATTATGAAATTTGTACATTTTTATAGATTTTGTTATTATTGCACATGGTTTACATGAATTTCTACATGTTTCTAGAAGCTTCTGTAAATAAAACAAAAGGGAACCTGAATGTGTCTCTCTCTGCCAATGAGAAGTGGTTAGAAACTTTGGGAAATTTTACTTCAAATTACAAAGTTTTGAATTATGAACTAATATGATGGAACCTAACCTCAGTGTAAATCGAGGGTGACCTGTATTATAGTCAGGGCCACACTCTTCATAATGGCAAGACATGGCAAATGACTGTGTCAAGGCTTGCTTTTTTTTTTCTATAACAATTCTTGAAAATTATTTTGGTAGTTTTAGAAAATATAGATTATCAAGAATGATTGGAAACAGGTTTGATTTATGATGAATTTCAGAAACTAGTTAGGCAATGAGAGTTGGCATTGCCAGTACATTTTAATATTTTTTCTATTAAATTCTAATAAAAAATAATAAAATTACTCATTTATAAAGCTTAGTATTTTTTATTTCTGAGAATTTCAAAGCAATGCCAGATATTTTTAATTAATAATGAATAAATTTTAAAATATGTAATTGTGTCTTTTATAGAATCAAAAATATAGAAAGTTTTGACTTTTGAAGATTTGTATTTATAATGGTAGTTATTTAAACAAATTCATGAGATGATCAGCATCAATATTTATCTTTTTTACTGCTCTAACAGGATGTATCTTTATATAAAAAAGTTCCAGCAGCCTCAAAGAATTGTGCAATCGAAATTTGACGCATTGTATAAGCAAACAATCTTATTATCCCTCTCGCGGATAAAATACAGTATTCTACTACACAAATGTTTAAAATAATTGTTTACCTGGCAGTTTTCTTTGTATTTTCTTAAAATAATGGGAGATAAATAATTTTCATTTTATAAGAAGTATTAGCACGTATAAAAATGTCGACTTTGTTGAAAATTTTGTTATTTTAATAAATATTGCTGTAATTTGTATACGTAGCTATCATCCTGCCATCTGTATGCCAGATTTAGCACCGATTTTTGATAAATTATCGTTTTTTATAGTTTTTTTACTAAAGATTAGTCTCAGAGACATTTAAAAATGGCGGATGGTGAATTATTTCTCTGTATTTCGTCATTCTAAGTCATTAATTTTTCAAAAAATAGTTAAAATATAATAATAATAGCATTTTCAAACAAAGGGGACGTCTTTTCACCGATCACCCCTTCGTCAAAAATGTATACAGATTTTCAAACAAAGGGGACGACTTGTCACCGATCTCCCTTCGTGAAATAATGAGAACAGTCCATATGGCTTGAGGTCAACAATTGACCTCGGATGGATGTTGTTTGGCAATAATTATGCATCCCTAGTGTACTAGTTACTTGTTTCGACTGCAGATAACACAAAAAATTTAGAAATAATTTATTACATTTTATTATCATTAAATCGGCGTAAATAAATTCTACCAGTTTTCTGGTTTCTTGCTCCAAACTCTGGTAGCGTACACATGCCAGCACTTTGCCTCTTAAGCTCTACTTTAAACTAATGCTTGCTTGGCATTTTTCGCTCAATTTTTCTTTAAAATCTTATAACTTAAAAAAAAAATACGGTAATAAAATAATAAGAAAACGATAAAATCGATTTTTTTTATGAACGTTTCTAATAAGAAATCATAAACTGAAACAAATCTAACGATGGGATTTATAGATGAGCGTGCAGAAATTTCGCTATTTGGTTTATGCCAGAGTAATTAAAGGAAGGAATCTTGGCTATGGCCTCATTACACATATTACTGCATCCAATGTGTTTCCTTATTCGGGGATTTATGACTCACGCTGTATTGCTCATATTGTTTTTCTTTCTATCCCATTGATTTCCTTCTCCGTGTTGACCTTTGTTTCGGTGTTGATCCCGCCTCTCGATTGTTCCCTGCTATTTCTTATCTTCTCAGAATACACTAACTTATCATTCAGACAAGAATTTCTTGTCTAGATGACCAAAAGAAATTCTTAACATTTTTTTTTCTCTCTCACCTAAACTTTTTATCGCTAGTTTTTGTTCCCGTTTAAACTGTTTAATTAGTTAACTCTGTTGTAAACTTTTTCCATTGTTTAAACAAGCATTTTTTATCGAAAAATATACTCAGAACTTAGAGATAAGAATTTAATAATCGGATAGAGTTTGTATACTTCTTCATTTCTCGTCTTCTTTCCGTCTCAATTACCAATCTCTCGCGAGAATTGAGTAAAGTTTAGATGTTATTTTTTGGCGATTTTATTAAATAAGTCGCCATCTAAGCAGTCTTTCAGCTGCTGGATCATTTCTTAAAACATTTAAGCCGGGATTGGAAAAGAAAATCAAGTCTGTTTTGTTCAAACGAATTAAATCGAACCATGATTCTTTTTTCCCCTTTATTAAAAGTTTGATCTTTCCAGTTTTTCGTATAAAAACAACAAACAAAAAAATCGTAAAAATGGAGGCTCTTATCTGAAGAATATGATAGATAAACTATACAGTTTAATATGGTAGAATTTCTCTGTTAGAATTATTCATGAAAATGTACCTCTTGCATTATTAATATCGGTTTTAGTATGTCTAATTTAGTTTTCTTTCCGTTATTTAATCGTAAATTTTTATTCTTTAGATAAATTTTCATAAAAACTAATGATAGTTCTCTTACGAATTATATACTTTTTTTAAATTAATTATTCATCTTTCGAGATGCGGATGCACTACCTATTCGGTTGTGTGCGAAAGCTTTCGTATCCACACAATTTGTCGGGATTAAAATAAAATTAATTGATAATTTAATCCGGATTAGTGGTGTTCTGGAACATTTCTTTAATTCGGACGATCTGGCGATAGGATAAATATTTTAAAAGCACTTCATCTGCTAGCTTTTAGCGAGTAGATAATGGGATATGTCAGTCTTGGTTTGGTCTCCAGCTGAATATTCGACTGCTTTATCTAAGAACATCTACCCTTAATTAACAGCCGTTGAAATGATTAGTAATGTGCTAACGCATTCAGTAATTTGTCCATTTGCTTAAGAGAAATCCTCTGTTAAATTAAATTTGTGTGCAGGTGGAATTTCATTCATTGCTTTATATAAACAGTTGTATCCGAATATGCGATGTATAAACATAAACCAATTTTCGATTAAAATTCTCGGCGTTTAATCTGCAAAAACTGTTCTTTTTAATCGAATTTTAGTAGATGTTTTTATAAAATTAAATTGTTTCTAGCGATTACTAAGATGATGATTATATACTCTTTTCTTTCTTTTTTATTTTTTTTCGATCCCTGTTTACCGCATCTGAGAATTCGGCGATGGAAAAACTTTCACTATAAATATCCCTGTTAATGAAAAACAAAAAAAATTCAGCGAAATCATGAAATTTTATGACGTAAATTGTAAAAATAAATATGCATATTACTTCCAAACTTTGCACTTTGCTCAGTGAAGATTAGTCTCGACAGAATAACTGACTAAAATTTAGAGATTTATAGAGATAAAATATTTAATATTTAAAAATTAAAAATTGATTTATGTGTAAAACAACACATTTTTCCATTACATAAAGATTTTTAGCGATAAAAATAATATTTTCACTGCTAAAACTCTAGTACAAAATACCTTACTCTCTAGTTCAATCCCTTTCTATTTATGGTTGTTAAAAACATATAAACATCTAACTATTTTCCATTAAAACTTAAAAAAATTCTTAAAACTTTTTTATTTTTAATCGTTAGATTAAAGAATTTTTAATTAATTAATTTTTTTTTTTAATCTGAAATTCGCGAAAATCGAGTTTCGTCCTAACTCTTAAAATCGCAACTCCTGACATCGTTCTAATTATCTTTTTATGAGATAAAACACCAGATAAAGCAAGAAAGTAATAAAAATGTGTCTCGAATAGAAAAAAAAGCGCATGTATAATATGCTAAAAATCGATTTATAGAATTTTCTACATAGTTCTTCTTCGGTAATTTACCTTTTAGAACCCGGCAGTCGAACATAAAGGAAAGAAAAAAAAAATTATATTTACTCGACCAAAATTGAAGAAAGGAAAGGATATGTTAAAATAATAAGAGGTTTTCTAAAAAGCACGTGATCTGTATCAAAATTTGCTAGAAAATTTTCTTAATGCCGACAACTAGAAATTGCATTCAATATGGATATTATTCTTCACACGTAAATGCAATTGGTAAAACTTTCAGAGAACTTAAAAAATATATTCTCGATGCAGCAGTCACACACGCACACACACACACATATATATATTTTATACCTGATGTGGATAAATTTGGCTATTTATTAAATAAAAAATATATATATATTTTTAAGCAAACGACGTTGGTATCCATTAATTTAATTTTATCCGAGTGTTGGTTACTGTGACGGACGTTACTTAAAGTGCATCTGCAATCTTTATATTCGCCAGATGCGAGTGATGTAAAAACTCTTAAGAACATAAGGTAGAGCAATAACAATAATAGTTATGATTTTTCATAGATATCTATACAGCGTGTGGAGCAAAAATCGCATCGTTCTATCGATTAAAAAAAGAAAAATGTCGAAAGTACTTGCAATTTTTCAACTTTAATGTTTATGTTCTTCTTTGTCAAATTGAAAATTTGATAATGCCAAATTTCTGATATATATTTTATTATTATTATTATTATTATTAAATTGCAAATTTATCGACGTAAAAAAAAAGTTTGCTTAAATTATAAGGCAAACTTCGAGTGCATTTTTTGGAAGGAAGAAAACAGTTTACCAACCAATTAAGATAACAAATAAAGAAAGTTAAGCAGAATAAGAATTCTCTTTAAAGGAGGAAAAAATTTAAATCAGTGCAAAACAAACTAGATGTGTGCAAATAACATCAATCCTCGGAGGATCCTCTTCAGTTTAACTTCCTACTGTATAAAGAAGAAGAAAGGAGAGGAAAAAAAAAAGAAACTTCAATACAGCAAGAATTACAAAAACTGCTTAGGGAGGATGTAACGTTTTACAAAGATATACCTTAACTCCATTGGGATTCTCTACCTATCTACTCAACGTCATTGTTAGCTTAAAAGCGCAGGTGAATGATATACAACTTCAATTTTAGTATTGATACTTTTTTGGAAATAGTATTTCGGTAAATCTGCTTTCATGGTTTTCTAAAACTGAAGATAATTGAAAATCGATAAGCAACTAAAGTAACGGTTGAGAGTGAGAATTGAGTACTTTTAGAAAGAAGGATCGTACCATTGGATAGATTGAAAGGGAGGGAGATGATGACAGCACTGTCACTAATAGCTGTCTGGAAGTGTGACTGAGTTATGACCTCGATCAACCTAATACAACATTTTTGATTAAGTTAAAATTGCATTCGAACATTCTTTTTAATAACGTATCGGATGTTTTAACTTTTAACCTTTCTCCAATTTTATCGAAACTACTTTCGGCTTCTTCTTCAACTATCTCTCTCTATATATCTAAGGAGAAAGATAAATCGAAATAATGCACTTTAAATTTTCTGATTTTATTGCAGTTGTTCAAAGTTTTCTTTTATGCCTCTGCAACTACTGAAATTGTTTTTTTTTTCTTTCTTTTTTTTTATTACTCCTACAGGAAAAATGTTTATTGCAGTATTTTATACAATTTCAAAGCAGTAATAATCAATTTTACTTTATTAATTAACATTACTAACTAAAATACGCTTTAGATGCTATATTATTACGTCACAAGCTCAAGCAAAATGAGCTTGAGCTTGTGACGTAATAATATAGCATAACAATAATTATGATCTACGTAAATCTTGCGTTTATGACGTAATTATTATGATTTAACAATGGGTTAAGAATGAGCTCAAACAATGGCTTAACTCATTTTAACCCATTGTTACGTCATTATAGTGTAATTGTAATAATTATTTACGTCATTAGACTTAATTTATTTACGTCATTATTTACGAAAAAATATGGATTTAGGATGCAGAAATATTTCAATTTCACTTAAAAAGAGGTTGTGTGCAAAAAATATATTTATGATGTAACAATATATTATATAACATGGATGCATAACGTAACAATTGCGCTCTAATGACGTAAATAATTATTACGTCATTACAGCGTAATTGTTACGGTTCATCCGTTGTTAGACCGCAATTGTTACGTCACGCATCCATTGTTATATAATATATTGTTATGTCATAATATATTTTTGCACGTAATCTCTTTTTAAGTGAAATTGAAATATTTCTGCATCCTAAATCCATTTTTTCGTGTTCTATTGCGTTATAAATCCATTACTAGATTGCAATGTTATATATCAAACTCATTGTTAGATCTTATATTATTACGTCATAAATCCATTATTACGTGATGATCCATTGTTGGGCGTCAATTACACAAATATACATAAATGTTAACTACTGCATTATTATTATTATTATTGATTTTAAACGTAGAAACTTATTTATAAAAATCGAATCCGAAAAATCGAAGTTTTATTTTTTATTTTTATTTTTTATATTTATCTAGAGAAAGCGAGGAAAGTGTAAATAGGAAGTTTGCCGTCAAAATATTTTATATGAGGAATTTACTCCATCTGTGCTCTTCACTATATTTTCCTATGGTTTTGACATTTTTATGGCTTTCTAGTCAACATGATGTCTAGCCTAACACGCTCTCCTTAAGATGTTGCCTGGATGTTGATGATTTTGTATGATAAAGTACCGACACGACGCCAATCCTTTAATTAAATACTAGCAAGGAAGCCATTTTGATTATCATTATCGATTTCGAACTCATCGATAATTTAATTTCCCAAATAATAATAGCAATAATAATAATCTCCGAATTGGGAAAGGAGGATTATTTATTTACTCCAGAAACTTAACGATTTAAAAAAAAAGAAAGGAAGAAAGAAAATAAAGAACTCCTTAAAGAGCTTATCTTAAAATCGCGGTTTTTACGCGGCCATTAAAATTCATGCGTTATTAACTACAAAACACGATTTTAATCCAGTTCGGTACGTTCTTAAATCCAGTTTATGATGACGAGTCTCTTCTTTTGTAAGCATTTTTAATAGCGTGTAAAAATATCACGACGTACAAAATCAATTTAAGTGCGCTAGAGATCGCGCAATGCGAAATAATGACAAAATTTCGAGTCGATCAGAGTGTATATGTGTATGAGCTTTTGGGCGGAGAAAATCTGATATATATAAGCTACGCCGTTGCCCTTAAACCATTCCTCTTTTGACATATCACCTGCCTGTACCACTTTGTTGGGAATGAAGAAGGTTTATTGTCTGTAGCCCCGAGACCAAACATTTACTTCTTGAGTTATCCAACTCTTATCTCCAATCACTTACTTGACACCCGTCCGGTTCTTTCATACGTGGAAGGCAATAAAATTTCGCATTTAAACAAGTTTTGTCAAAATCGTAAATTTAATATAGGAAAAAAAAGTCGTTATTTAAAGTCGCAGTCATGTAAATGTATCAACTATTACGTTCCCTTTATTGGTTGTGTTAACACTCATTAAGAAATTTCTAAGATGTTATGGTCGTTTTACGACTTGTAACATCGTTTAGCGACATCACCTTTAACACCAGCCATCCTTCCACTTGTAAATGCGCTAAATATTTTATTTTTAATATATCGTACGTCTTAAAAATTCCTCCGTTTTAATGCTTCGCTCTGATTTTTTGGAAATATGATACGTGTGGAAGGAGCGTTTAAATTAATTTCCGAGACTGGATCTTAATTTTAAAGATTAATCAACATTACGAGCATTAAAAACATTGCTAAAGACTTCAATAATACCGATTTACTTTAAAGTTTGTGCAAAAAGGAGGAATTTTTGTGAGAAAACCTCCAACAAAACAGCGGATGCGATTCGTTCGCTTTTAATGCAAATTAACCGAAAACACGTAAATATAAATGATGTGCATTTAAGAAAAGAAGATAAACGTAGTAATTAATGTAATAAGCATCACGTGCTCTTGGTCCTCTTGAGAGTCATAGTTCCTCTCAAAGATAACCTTACCTGCAATACCGTCTTAACGCGCAGTGAAGCCGGTTATCACAGGGGCTGCAGTTCCATTGGGAAGCGTTAAGATCTACCATTATAGGGACGATGCTCTGACTGACTTGGTAATCGCGCTTTTTTCTTTCTTACACTGGAACACACTACATGGTCGATATGAAGAACAACTGCTTAATATTTTATTATTTTTTTAAAGTAAAATATTGAATTTTTCTTGTTTAAACGTTTTTAACGCGATTTAAATCGAGTAACGTCAGAATTTAAATTAATTTACGTAAGAAAATCACTCGTAGAAATTCCCACGAGAGCGATTGTAACACCGATCTAGCGCTCTTATTCATTTAATAAATATGGTAGAGAATTTATGCAAACTGTTAAAGGCGTAAGTCGCTATTTGAAGAATTTATAACGTTTCTGTCAGTTAAAAATATCTCCAAACTTAATAAAAATGATTTGTTTGATATCTAAGTTTGATTTATCGGTCCAAAAAAAATCGATAAATCGTTGTTTATCTGCAGTCGACTTGATCACTCCTCGAGTGATATCTTGTGAAGAGTTACCGCATCACTTCTCTGATTTTTGTTTCCTATTCTTTATTTATCAAGTAAAAAAAAATATTCTGTGGATGTATTGTATCCATAACTTTACTATTTACATAAATTTTCCTTTAACGTTTCGTCCTCGGGCGAAAGAAGGAAAAAATTAAAACGTGGACATTCAATTTTTTCTCTCTCTTCTCTTATTAACAATTCTTTTGATACCGAGTAAGATTTTAATTAAAGAATTTGTTTAAAAAAAAAAAATAAATAAGAAACGTTAACTCGACTATTTTAATGTAAAAATTTTATTAACAAATCATCAGAATTTTCATAAATATTTTTATTCGTAGAATATATATTAAACAATTTTTTTTTAGGTTTTAAAATTCTGTGCTTTAATTTTTCTCGTAACTAGAAATAAAATTTTTTTTTCTAAAAAAATTCTGTCGATTTTCTAAAGTTAAATGATAGAATTCAACGTAAGAATCGAAAGAAAAAATATTATTGAACACACTAAAAAAACGGTTCAATGACCAAAATATAATATTGCACAAAACTTTGATTCGGTTTGAGTCAGGAAGAATAAATTGTTCGACTTGAAAAGGGGTAGAAAAGAGAAAGAAAAGCGAAAAAAAAATAGAAGAATAGAAAAAGGAAGAAGGGGTAAAAAAAATTCCAAATCCAATTTAGATACGAAGTCCAAGTAAATTAATCGGATTTTCTACAACCCAAATAAAATTTACAGCATTAGTTTATATTTAAAAATCTAAAAGATAATGGCGCATCGCGTTATGTTTTTAATAAGTTTTTATATCGGGAAAAACAAGTAAATTACGAGAATATCGTCGACTCCAGACATCCACAAATACGAAAAATGAATAGTGCGACACATCAGCAATTCTTATAAGCACATTAAGAGTCCATTTGCGTCATTAATAACTTAAATTTGTCATCCGAAAACACGAACAAAAATTTCAAAAAAAATCACATTTTCCTCGTTTGTATACTGCAAACAAACAAAAAAAAAAACATTAAAATTTAAATAATTAATTTTGATTACAAATAACCAAGAAATTGTGACATTAAACTACTGTAGTAATAAATTATTTAACGCATTCGCAATTAATAAAATTTCGATTCCGTTATGTTTACTGATAAACGAATTAATCGCGTTTTAAGGAAGTTGTAGATCAGATTAGAAGAATTTAAAAAAAATAAATAAATAAATTGGTGGAAGAGTTATTTAAGTTGCGTATAATAAGGTGCGAATTAAGTACTACCCATTTTATGTTGTTGTATTGACTAAACACTTCAGATAAAACAGCAACTTCTGTAATTAAGGGAATGACGTTTAATCGATATACTATACAAAACGTTATTCAACATTGACACTGCCGACACTGGGCTTGTCCTATTAATCACAATACTAATTAATATCTACTCTAAAGGTATAAATCCAATTAAAACAGCGTATTACAATATAATACTTACTCATATATTTTTATATGTATATATATATATTTTTTTTCTACCAAATATTTTCTTCCAAACGTTTTTTTTTTAATTTATTTAATAATCGATTTGCAAAAAACACTAAAAAATGTCGAATTAAAATCTTGATATTCTTTTCCAACAAACAAGTTTTATGTAAGATATGTTGAAAGCCATCTTCTAAGCTCGTCTCTCTCTCTCTCTCTCTATCTTCTCTTCCTCTTCCTCTTCGTAGTTTTGTTTTAAATATAATTCCATTCGTACAGATACAGTAAAGTACATAGATGAATACATATTATGGTAATTTTTTTGTTTAGTTTTGCAGTTCTTCCACTTGTAAGCATGTCGAGCGCATCAATGTTCTTTGGTTGGATTGACCGTCGTTGGTTTCCAATACGTCTGCTTCGCATATTTCGGGCTTTAAAGTTAAAGAAAAATTATTTTTATACTGTTTATCCTTTATAGATAATAAAAAATGATAATTTTAATTCGTTAAGACGTGCTGGTAGTTAAAAAAAATGTATATATTTATCGGCACCATCTTAATAAGATGAAACGGTGTTATCAACGTTTTCGTGCGTTTTTTAATATGGCGGAAAAAATGATATCAAAGATAAACGGAAAAAAAGAAGAGAAAATCTTCGGTTTAATTAACTGCGAGATAACATATTCCATCATTTAAAATTTAATAGAGTTTGTTAAATCTCGGATAATTTCTCTACAGACGGATTTCTTGGAGCATGGATACGACATTACCACATATAATTTAGTTTGATTAGATCGATAGAAAATGTTAGCATCCTACCAGAGATAATTTAACAATTTGTTTACAGTGCTGAAAATTAATCGAAAACTAAGAATAGAAAGTTTAAAAAAGAAGAGGAAGAGAAGAAAAAAAAGATAAGATAGATAAAGATGCTAAATTTTTCGGATAAGACAGAAACTCTTTTCTCGTATTAATTATTCATCTCTTTCGAAAACTTCGAAGATAATTTTTACAAAACTTAGTTAAAATCTTATTTTAATAACGTAATTTAAATAAGGAAAGAGTAAAGGAAATTATGGATTTACTCTAGAAACAAATTTGTATCGGTTAATGGTTATTAAATTGATTGCAATCAAATTTTATGTAGTCGAGAGAGAGATTGTTGCCTTTATGACTTTAATAAATTTTTAAATTTTTATCAGTTTTCAACCAGAATAAATTCGGTTTTGTCCGTTCTTTAAGACAGAAAGTTTTTATTACTCTTCGTCTTCGTAAATGTGCTACTGTACTAACAACATATAAAGTTTTTGTTCGTCTTTTTGCAAGAAAATTAAGTCTTTAATGCTAAATAAATTAAAGAATGTTTAGATTATTCGAATTTTATGTCGGATATTATCAACGTTTAGTATCAAGATAGATGATGAGAATTTAATTAGAGTTGGAGAACCAACTAGACTGCCGGTGGTCTACCATTATGAGTTCAGTCATTGAACATAGAATAATGTAAATACTGTTTCCTAGAATTGTTTATTCGATTTAACAAAATTTAACTTGTAAAATTAACTATATTTATAGTAAAAAATTCATCACGCATTCGCTATTTAATCCTTTTGCTCCTCCTTATCCGGGATGCTAACAAGTGAAAAGTTTTGATTATTTTTTTTTTATATTTATAAATATAACGAAAATTCAAAGAAAAATATCGAACTGTCTTCGTAAAGATAAGAAAGAAAATGGGAAAATTTCAGTTTGATCCATTCAAACGAATAAAAAAAAAGCGGAGTGATTGATGAATCATTGATACTGTGTATAGGAATATCGTCCGACCGAATAGAAAAGAAGTTGAAAATAAAAAGATTGAAAAGAGGAAAAAAAAAGGTGTTAGGAATTGAAAACAAGCGAAAGAAGTTCGACTCAAATAAAATCTTCCAAGAGAAACAAAAGCTGTCAAGACAAAAGTTTAGAAAAAGAGAAGAAAAAAGAAAAATACTTTGAAAAGAATTACACATTCCTTACTTTGGTGAATTATTGTTAGTAGTAGAGAGAGAAAGGCAGTTTGAAAAGTGGGTAGAAATAAATAGCAGATTTTGTTACTAAAACAGTATTTCCTTCATAACATTCTTTTCTTTTAAATTTAGACTTACGTTTAAACTTTGTGCTGTAACGTTTCGTTGGGCGCAGTGTTCGTTTTCCTTTCTGGTGGGTTGCACTTTCAACGTCAGTGTGTACTTCGTCCCCTTCCCCATCTAAGTAAATAAATAAAAGAAAAACAACAACACGCATTGATTCAGAAATAAATCTATCACGGACAAAGATAATTATCACTGTATCGACTGACTTACCTGTTTCCTTCCACTCAACATGCTAGCGATCTCCAATCCCAAACAGTCATCAATCTCTCGATGTTCAAATTTCAACTTTTGTATCTCGGAAACGACAAAATTAAGTAATTCCTTAACTTCCGTTTCGTCTAAGTCCACAGTATCTGCATCTTCCGGTTTAACCGATAACATATAAGCTGCTAAGAAGGATAGCATCAGACATGCCTTTACTGCTTCCATCTCGACTGCAAGCCATCAACTGACTGGACTAGTCTGAGGTCGGTGAAATGCCTTTCGTCACACAACCTCATTGTGCAGTACAACCACTGCAGTCTTCAGTACGCACATCGTCCGTTTGTTTTCTGAGAGGAATCAGATAATGCTGAATGATGGTAATTGCTTCAGATACTTAACTTGGCATCGCCGCCCTTGTTCGTTAAGGAGTTTATCTTTAGGGAATTTCTCTATCGCTTTAAACTTAAAGCTAATTTTTAAACGTGTTAACAGAGTGTTTTTTTTGTAACCAATCCACTTTTCGTTACTTTTCGTCGTCCAGTTCTCCTCGCATTCGATAAACACGGATTATGTTCGATATTAATTTACTTCTCACGTGTTTTGTGTTAACCACCCAAAAAAAAGTAATAAACGCTTCTCTCTACCGCACCATCCGATGCAGTCGAGTATTTACATCACGCCGATTTACAGACTTCCCAGTATAACAATCTACAAGCTCATTATTTACAGAATATACCATCCGAAAAAACAGTTCTGTAAGTTTTAAATCGCTCCAGTTGATGCATATTTTCTTACTTAATTCGCATTTTTCCTCCTTCTTCTTCCTTTTCTTCCTTAATAACTTCTATTTATTTTAACCACTTTTCGTTACTTTTCGTCGTGCAGTTCTCCTCGCATGCGATAAACACGGACTATGTTCGATATTAATTTACTTCTCACGTGTTTTGTGTTAACCACCCAAAAAAAAGTAATAAACGCTTCTCTCTACCGCACCATCCGATGCAGTCGAGTATTTACATCACGCCGATTTACAGACTTCCCAGTATAACAATCTACAAGCTCATTATTTACAGAATATACCATCCGAAAAAACAGTTCTGTAAGTTTTAAATCGCTCCAGTTGATGCATATTTTCCTACTTAAAAAAATTCGCATTTTTCCTCCTTCTTCTTCCTTTTCTTCCTTAATAACTTCTATTTATTTTATGCCAGAAAGAAAATTTTTAATCGAAACTCTTCTCCATATTATTATCATTCTGAACTGCTTACTTTCTATACACATATATATACATGCGAGCATTTAGAATTTTATAAATTATCCAATGTACCGACGTGATGTACTTCATAAATTATTAAACGAAAAAAAAGAGTAAAAATTTTACACGAATTTATATTTTTATTCTGTAAAAAAAACAAAGCAAGAAGACGAAAGAAAACATTAAAAATGCGGTAGTTAAAAGGAATAAAATAAACTTTCTTTCCATTATGATAATTAAAATGGGTCATTTGTTAAAGGAAATTTTTATTTTTTGGTAGTCGAGGTCATCACACTCCGAAACGAGTGAAAATTGGCTTTTTTTTTAGAATTAATTAAAGCGTAAACAATATTTTTCCAGGTTGGGAACTCGGATATCAAACTGAAAAATGCCATTAAACATATTTAGATTGGGCGGGGGCTACGTAAAAAAATTTTTTCCACCCTCCTTCCCCTTCGACTAAAACAATTTCCATTATATAGAATGAATAAAAGATGATTCCTAGGAGAAAATATTCTAAATTTACTCTAAAATTTATGAGCGTTTTATATTTATATATATATATAATAATGTTTAATTATTCAGAATTTTCTCCTTTATCACCAATTAAGTTGCTTAAATCCGTATTAATGATGCTTACCAGCTAAGATCTTAATTTTTAGTCGAGGTGCATCGTTAATACAATTAAAGGGGCTTATGTTTATTAAACCATGGGAGAGAATAATTAAGAAAAGGAAAAATTTTTAAATAATTCATAAGGTAATATTTTAATTGATAAAACGAAACAATAAATTTTAAAATCGAGCAAACAAGATTAAATATAATTAAAATTTGCATACGCGTTACCTTTATAACATCACGTCCAGAAAAATTTTCTGATGTGGTAAACGTTTTCAAAAGTTTTTTTTTTAAAAAGAAAAGAAAAATCGAATTTACGTTTTGCAAAATTGGCAAAAAATTATCGGATAATTATTCGTTAGAAATTTTTGGAATTAAAAAAAAAACTGAATGGAATAAAAATCTAAAACGAAATTATCCGCCATCTTGACGGATAATTTCGTCTTAGATTTTTGCTAATAAGCAAAAACAACAAAAATAGCATTTTTACTTGACAATTTTCATTTTTTTTTTTTTTACTTATTATAACTAAGATTTCTTCAAGAAATCTAGCATTTTTTCTCGTTGCAATCTTTATTATAACTAAGATTTCTTCAAGAAATCTAGCATTTTTTCTCGTTGCAATCTTCATTTTTGCTGATTATAATTAATAAATTTCCAAAAATCTAGCATATTTCCCACTACAATCTTCACTTTGTTAATATAATTAAGGTTTTTTTAATAGAAATTTTAATTAATAATTAGCAAAAACCGACGATTGCAACGAAAAAAATGCTAGATATTTTTGGAGGAATTTTAATTATAATGAGCAAAAATAAAGATTGTAACGAGAAAAATACTAGATATTTTTTAGTAAAATTTTAATTATAATCAGCAAAAAACGAAGATTGTAGAGTAGAAATGTTAATTTTTTTTTTTGCAATGAAAATCGTCAAGATGGCGGACAATTTCGTCTTTGGTTTTTATTCCTTAATAGTTTTTATTTTATTTTATTTTATTAGTCGAGCACTAATCCGGCTCGCATGCAATATTCTTGTCTAGTTTTATTTCTTTTCTAGGCCTTCTCTTTTACGATATTGCGTCATCAACTTGTGGTGGTAATCCCTCCAAGTATCTTGTTCTTAATGGCTTTTGCTTTATACTATTTTGATTAATGCAATTTACCGTTTCCAGTTGTCGACCAGTTAACAACCGTAGTTTTAGAAAAGACTTGTTAAGTTTTACCTTTTATAATTGGTTCCATCGGGTTTACTTTTTTATGGGTTTTTGTCTCCTGTACGATTAATTAACTTTAATCTTTTACATCGAATCGTACCGTAAGGAATGGCTAACTAATTTCCCTCATCCTGGGACATCTTTAAGCTATTAAAACGTAAAAATTGATATTTTAAAAATACAATTTCTGTTCGGAAAACACGATGGGTAGTTAATTAAGCGGCATTTAATCGTTTAAAGTCGATTTACTCCGGTTTTAACTGAGAGAAGACGGACAGATCAGTACGATAACGCTAGCACGTTTTACAACACAACAATGGCAGTTTAAGAGATTTAGAGTTGATTTTCTTAATTTAGATAAGTTTATTCTGCATTTAAAAGTGGAAGAAGTCGTTATAATCGATGCTTAAGCAGGCAGGAAAATTATTTAAAACATGTTTAATTATCTTCACGTTCTAAGTCGAGAATAATTCTTTTAAAAATGTTTATGTTTTCTTGAATATTTTCTAGAACTACTACGTAGTTTGATAATTATCCAGAGATTCCACATCATCTCTTTTTCCTGCTTAAATCTTCCATTAATAATTAATCTTTACTCTCTCCTAGACGATTATTAATAATTCAAGCGAAGAGAATGAACTTTCTAACAAGTTTTATCGACGTTTTATTGATGGAACGTGTTACTAAAATTATCAAAATTTATCATACGTAACTACTAGTTAAAAATACGAAAATTCCCTAGATATTTTCTTCACTGATTAAATTTATTTCTAAAACTGTCACCAGAAAAGTAAGAATAATAATGATAAATAATATATTTTTTTTTTGAATTCTGTAAGAGACTACTACAAAAATCCGTAATGACCACTGAAACCATTTCAGAAAACTGCATCCTTATCAGTAAAAAATATATAAACCAGCAGAGAATTGATTAAAAAGTATGGCGGAGGAAGAAGAAAAAAAAAAGCACGGTGTGGAACTTTTATAGTCGTTTTAAATATAAAGTTACGAGCCTTACGGAGAATTTGGAAGACAAAGAAGATTGCATAAATTCAGAGGGTTGTTTGCCTTATCTTGCAAACTTCAGATAAACTTTGCAACATGCCTAGTGCTAGAGGCAAAAATATTTTAATGCATTCTTTTAGTGAATATTCAGTCGAGACAAAAGTTTGTCTTTCTACTCTGAATATATTTATTTCCTTTCATTAAATTTTCTAAAAGAAGAAGAAGAAAAAAAAAAACGAGAGAATGTTCCAGATTCTTTTTTTATCGTAAAAAT